>JAVFBY010054458.1:0-12751 GCA_034781015.1 Tonicella lineata
AAAAAAAACCTACTTCCTGATGCCCTTTAACTCCGAGAGCACCAGGGCACCAGGAAGCTCCCGCCCAACCACCCGCGTATAATGTGGATAATAACTCCAAAGTGTTGTACGTGTATAAATGCAGCAACACCTACATGTACATGTGGATGATCATCAAAATGAGTGACTTTAAAGTTGTAAGACAGATTACAAAACAGGTCAATATATACCTAATTTGCCAAAGGCTAAAGTGACAGTTTAATGAATTTTTCATAAAATCCATGAATGTTCTAAAGTATGATAGTCAAAATGGAGTGACAGTGTAATAACCACAGTGACAGCCTAATGCATCATGGGTAAAATCTGTGTGGACATTTTGATTGGACTAAAAGAGCTAAAAGTCAAACTGAAGCATTTGGAACAAAAATATCAGACCTATTATATAGCTCTAATGCCTTCTATAAATAAACACTAATATATTCTTGTATTGTCCTTCAATTATAATTCATTTTCAGTGAAACCTGTGTGGACAATTTGATTGGGCTGTCAGAGCTAATAGTCAAACTGAAACCTTTGGAGCAAAACCATCAGACTTCTATAAATAAACACTGTATTCTTAGAGTCATCTAACCAAATGCATCATGGATAAAATCTGTATCCATGGACATTTTGATTGGGCTATCAAAGCTAATAGCCAAATTCAAAGATCTGGAGCAAAAACACCAGGCTTCTTTAAATAAACACGTACTGTATTCTTAAAGTCATCTAACCAAATGCATCGTGGGTAAAATCTGTATCCATGGACATTTTGATTGGACTCAAAGTTAAGCCAAATTCAAACCGGAAACTTAATAAACACAGGCAGAATTTCTAGTCTTATAGAATCAAGCTTTTATAAATAAACACTATATATATTGTTGTACCGTGATCTATAAAAATAACACTGTACGGTATTCTAGTCCTCTATCAGTAATGTGTCATTGGTATAATCTGTGTGTAAGTTTTTTTGATAAACAATTTGAAGAAAGAAAAACAAATATTTACAGCGAAAATGTTTTGTATGGACATTTTGGTATGATTTTGCATCATGACTCGGCATTATCATATTTACAAAACTATTGCGGAATGGTAATTTTTCAACAGAGCATTTATATAATGTTTCACATTTCTGTGGTTGTGTTGCTTTACTGTTCAACACACCGCCGTCATATAAGGGAAATAACCTTGAACACTGTTAAACTTTGCAATTAACCAATCAATTGAAAGAGAAGGTAATTAGGTGTTTTGAGCACAGAAAAAAAGGAGGCTTTGGTTAATAATTACATATTTGTAAGCACTGAAAACAATCAACTGAAAAATTGTTTTAAATCATAAATTTAAAAGTCATGTGACGTTGTTTTGAACAATCTTTTTTTAAATCAAACACGAAATTTTTTTTTTTTTAAATAGTTTCATATTTGATAAACGGACAGCTGAGCCAATCTCTGTCATAGTTGTCGGTCCCACCTGTGTCTTTAAACTCTGTCAACGGCTATAAAGTAGTACCAGTCAGTATGAAATTTGCTATGCCGGAGAATTACTATTTTACCAAAATGGACCGAAATACATAAAATATAATGAAACAGTTGTTAGGTAGTAAGTAGTTCGCCTTTGAAATTTATCATTTTGGATGAATTTTAAACCGTTCAAAGAGAATTTATTCCAGGGGTTTAATCCTTATCTTTATATTAGAAGGCTACGTCTGAAAAGTAGGCGGCTACCATCAGAACAAGTAACACATAAAATGCTGCCACGAAACGTTCAAGGTAAAAAACTGTAGACTGCTAGTCAGGTTGCCGGTAATCGCCTACTATACTGCCGTTCTCTGACAAAAGGAGGCAAGTGACATTGACATTTTTTCTCACATTTTGTATTTATATTCTCAAATATTTAATACTATTCAATCATATCCTGTATGGTCCGGTTTGTCACATGATTTAGACATTTAGCAAAGCTTTTCAACAATTTTATGCAGCTAATAATTGCATTGTATAGTTATTTAAATTGTGTATGTTAGTCCAAATTCTGCATGCCACTTGCTTCCTTTTGTCAGAGGAGGGCAGTATAAGAGAAACCCCTGGTATCAATATTGAACGTAAATTGGTAAACAGACAGCTTGTAGGTGCTATTACTATCAATGCTTGGTTGATTTCATTGGAGAACTGGCAGATAGCCTAAAAAATCTAATCTAGAGTGAAAACAGATTAGGAAAGGAATCAGACAAGCAAAAACATGTTATGGCCTTATAAATTGGATTAACAAGTTAAGACGGAAGTTAGCTAGACGTAAAAGCCATATTTTCTGGGTATTCCTTTATAGCTGAAGAGCTACATGTATAAGATACTGACTAATTTTACAACAACAATATCTATATTAACAAAGTTGTGTATTTCTTTCTTTGCTTAGTGTTTTTACTGGATAGTGTTTTTCTCTGAGCTAAGGGGCATAAGGAAGTAATTTTTTTGTAGTGTCAATTTTTTTTTATTCTAAAAAGAAAGACTCTCTGATAAATTTCTTTCTCAAATCGATGTAAAATTATGAAAAGTTATGAAACATTCCAAGGTCATCGTAAATTGTTACTTATGCTAATGGTCCGGGGAAAATGCTTAAAAGATATTTGCCAGTCAGATAAATCTTCTTAAAAGTACCGTTTATTACCTTTTGAATGGTCCAAGAAATGCAAATTGGTTTAAACAGTTTTTCCAAAGTGGTGATACAGTTCTTGAAATAGGATTTTCTTCCAAAAAGCTTTCAGACTGACACTATTAAGCTTGTTGCCAGAACGGCAAATTTTTATAGGATTTTCTTCTTAAATGTTCATAGGCACCTACATGTATATAGCCATTAATTTAATAGTTTTCTCAGACAAATAATCTATTTTTACAAAATTGGCCAGATTCGCTTAAGTGCTATAACTAAGGCTGAACTAAAGATTGTTTCACTTTAGACATGCACCATGCAGTATGGGGCCTATATGATAAAAGTGTCATAGACTAGGTTAAAATGAGCTTGGTTTCACTTGGAGGAAGAATTGATCTCACATGGTTTCTCTAAATCAGATTATAATAAGGAATAAGAAAATCTTTTAGTAAAAACAGCCAAATCCTGAACGCACCCCTCAAATGTGGAGGTTCTTTCTGCAAAAATCATATAAAATTACATTAATGACATAGTTTATCTCAGTTTTATTTTCATGAGGAATAAAAATATCTTGGGCAAAATACTCAAATCATGAAAGCACTCAACAATTGGAGGGTTGAAAAACACCATTAAGTTACACTAATAAACGCAATTAAATAGCATGCAATTCATCTACATGTAGTTACATTAGTGTGACAAGTTTGCTGTGATAACAATATAGCTGGGGAAGGGAAGGGGGGATTTAATATCAAACACCGGATACCCAGACACATTTACCAAAGTTTTGTTGGAATTAAAAGTGACTTGGAAGCATTACTAGTGAAATCATCCATCATGTGCAGGTGACAAAAACTGGCATGTCTTGACTTGAGGCAACCATTTGACGGGTGAATGAAGACCTTGATGAATGAAGAAAGCAGTTTTATCCTAAACACCATACAGGTACATGCACCATCTTCCTGATGATTTTCTGATGTCTGCAAAAAGTTCTGTCATCAAATAAGATCTAATGTATATTTTAAAAATATTTTTATGGTGTTTTACGCTGTCCTTTTGATAGCGATATTTCACTCGTATGACAAAACATGCTTCGATTATAATTGCAGGGCAAGATAAGAAATTAAGTGTCAAAGACCGGATACCCAGTCACATTTACCAAAGCTTTGTTGGAATTAAACGTGACTTGGAAGCATTACTAGTAAACTCATCCATCATGTGCAGGTGATGATAACTGGCACGGCAACCATTTGACAGGTGAATGAACACGTTGATGAATGTAGAAAACAGTTTTATCTCAAACACCATGTTGTCTGTTGTCTGCAAAAAGGTTCTGTCGTCAGACTTGTAAGGCTTACCTTGATTTGGCTGTCAATGATCAAAGTGAAATCTTTTTTATGCTAGGAGGGATAACTACTTCTTGTTTTGCAGGAAATATAGGGTAGGCCTAAGCTGTACAAGGAGAGGAATACAGTTTTGTGTTGGAACTTACTTTCTGCAAGATTAATTGATTGATTGATTTGGGGTTTAACACCGTGTTCATGGGTATTTCACCTATATGAAGGCGTACCAGTCCCATGGGTGGAGGAAACCACTGTTCAGGACGAGACAGAAAAGGGAGCAAAAAACGACACCTGCCCACAAAAAATCTACATTGTACTTCCTGATGCCCGTTAAAACCAAAGCACCAGGGCATCAGAAAGCTCCCACCCAACCACCCACTACTTTCTTCAAGAAGATGTACATGTATTTTGCTGGAAGTATAACATGAGAGCACCAGCAGTGGAGTCAATAAATGTCATGGCTAGACCAAGCAATCGTGTGAAATTTTACCCACAAGTCATTTCTCTTGGACAACCCTATTTTTCAGTTCAGGGTGTCCAATGGACAGATGGACATGCATCCCTCTGTCTATAAGTCCTTGTTCCTGATGCAATTCTGACTTCGACATAATTTCTACCATCAGCCTTGCCATGCTTACCCAGTTTTGGCTGTCAGACAGAGATTGAGGTGACTTTTAAGTGCTTCTTGTTTTATTGGAAAATATAAGGTAAGCCATTCAAGGAGATGGATAAAGTTCTACATCAGGACTCTTCCTGTCTTGAGATTGATTGCTTACTTGTTTGCTTTATAGTTGCAGTGCCCAGGGGTAGTTATCTACATATTCACATCATGCCAGTCAAATGGGGACAGGGACACAATGAAACAAGGAGGGCATCACAACTAAACGGCTTCCTTGATACATGTACCCTTAGCTCTACGAGCACCATGGTATCAAGAATCTCTGTTATACGCCTCTTGTTTTGAGAAGATGTTGGAAGTAAACGTGACTAAATTGGAAGCTTTACTTGTAGAGTCATCCATCAAGCGCACATGGCGGTAAATGTCATGGCTTGACCAAGCAAGCAATCATTTAACTCAGGTCAATGAACACCTTGATAAATGTCGTGGACACCGTTATCTCAGCCACCAAGCCACATGCCCTTTCACCTTTGTATGGCATTTTCTGATAAAGTGACCAGGGAAGCTGTTCCCACAAAGAATTTTCTGACTTATGTCAACATATTGTCCTTAATTGTTCCTTGGTTAATAATAGATTCTATACTCAGAAGTAACCTTTTTTTTTATCTCAAAATATTATTTTCTATTATATATACCGGGTTTTGGACATAGGGTTAATTAGTTAGTGATAATTTAGTGACAGAATTTTTTTAGTTTTAATTATGTTTAATTCATTTTGGAAATCCAGATTGGAGAAGCTTTAAAAATTCAAAAGGTTACTTCAGCATACAGAACCTAGTATCAACCTTCTTGTTCCTTTATCTGTATTTTTTCTGTTGGTTTTGTCACATTTAGGGGAAGGGTAAAAGAAGATAATACTCCTAAATTTAAAACTAAGTGGTTTAAGACAATTCCTAAATTTGACTTACGTCAGAAATTAATTTGATAAATCTGCCTTGGATCAGGAGTGTTGAACTGGACTCCCAAAAAATGATGGTAAGATTGCAGATGTTGCAAAAAATCTGCAAGAGCAAAAACATTCTCAGTGGCATCAGTGTTTAGATTTTTTAGATGGCATTCAATCTTATAAAAGCTTAAAATAATAGGTGGTTCAAAAATAAAACTGCCTGCTTTTTTTCCAATCACTTGCAAAAAAAAAATTCCCAAATGCTTGTTGATCAATATTTAATTCCAACAATTTTTTATTATGTCATGCAAATTTTTTTTTTAATTTTGGAAAATTGCAGGGTATATTTGTATTGGCCTGTCAAGAATAAATTGTTATGCTTTTCACACTTTGTATGCGGTCATTTCAAGCCCTGGGCAAAATGTAATGGCAAATTCAGCGTCACAAAATAAAACCTAATACCTTGTATAACTTCATGTAGATCCTTATTGATTAAATTTACAAGAATTTCACACAGTTTCATAAGTAAATTGAGGATACTACGCAGTAAAATTTAAATACCACAAATATTGTTATAATGAGTTATGAAAGTTATTTCGCATTATACTCTGTACTACTTAGTACATGTATAGTGAAAAAAACTAAGAAGAAACCGAGGAAAACTTGGACAACCCTCCCCCTCCCCCCTCTCCACATATAAGTTACCTCCTTTGACTCCCTCATATAACTTAGTCTAAGCAAATAAATTAAATGCAAACTGTTGATGCATTAGGTTGAAAACAGTGAAACCACCCCATGATCTTGACTCATCATTAATATAGCAATTGTCTGAAGAAATATCCGCGAGGATGATTTGAATAATCATATAAGGATAATATATCGATCTTGATGATAATTTAGTGTATTTGACACTTTCAAGGGACAATATAATTTTTTTGATAAGTCATTTGAAAAACAGGTAAACATGACCTTTCAAGGTTACCAGGCAGTTTGATTGTTAAACTACTTGACATGTCAGACTGTCTATCTACATGTACGATGGAATCTGCTATGGACAGGGGATTTTGACAAGAGAAAATCCAGCTCAAAATGTTGATTTAAATTATGTGAATGTAGAAAGATAACATTTTACCATCTTCACCATGTCAACCGAACCAAGGGTAGTGTAAACGAGAGATTGAAACTTTCATGCTTTCATAAACCATGTTTTATCAAGTTCTGTGACCGTAGTACTTGTGTTGGAAGAGACTGATACAAATCATTGGAGAAGACAATTGGATGACAGAATAGGCAAACCAGAGTGATACTGTGAATAAATTGGCCAATGAAAACTTGGTTGTATCTGCTAACACTGTGTCCAGTGAAATGTGTTAGATAAGCTTACAGATGAAGCTTTAAAAAGATCTCAACTAAAGACAGGATCAGCTCAACATTCAACTTAACGCTTTGATAAACAATCTCTTATCATGAAAACTTTAGACCATTTGCATTGGATGTTGTTGGATGTCTGTAGATGACAAGAGATGTAAGAAAGTATGAAAAAAGGGAAACATCCACCTAACTCATCATTTTCCTCTTCATGGAATTCTTTGGTACATGTATATATGGAAGAATTACAAGATAATATAACAATTCAATACTTTGGTTAATGATGTTTTAACAAAAACATGCAGTAGTTATGTGACTAATTATGACTACATTTCTAGGCAACACTAATTTATAGTCAACAATAAGTTTTATAACAATAATTAAACCACAATCATAATTGTATCTGGAAATATCAACTAAGATGGTTTGAATGATCATATGATCATATTATTCTACGTTAAACTGTGAAGGGACAACATAATTTGTTAATCTTGGTAAAGCAGTTTGAAAACAAGATAGATAAACATGATCTTCCTAGGTTATGGGACACTTTGACAAGAGAAACAGGGAGTGAATTGCAAGCTACTGTCGACTACCACACCATGTTTCTATCTATAATAAAATCTGCTATGGACAGGTGATTTTAAAGGCAGATAATGGAGCTCACGATGGCTAAAATTGTGTCTACCCAAAGATACAAAGTATTTCCATTTTCATTATGTCAACCGAAGCAAGAGTATAAACGTTTCAAGAGAGTGACATTTTCATGCTTTGATAAACCCTGTTTTATCACATGTTCAGTAGGCCGTAGTACTAGTATTGGAGAAGACGGATAAAAATCAATGGAGCAGACAATTGGATCAGACAGTATAGCGAAACAAGAGTGATAATCTGTATAAATCGGCCAATGAAAACACGGTGTTATCTGACCACAAGGCCATGTGATTCATGGGAGATAAGGAGGCATATTTGCTTTGAAGCAATCTCAAGAAGAGACAAGAACTAAAGCTTCAAGTCAAAGTCACGCTTCCATACACAATGTCTTATCAAGGACACCAGACCATTTGACTTTGGTGGAAATTATTGGTTTGAAAGTGACAACACTTTGATGAGCTTTCAAGCTTTGATAAACATAGACTTATCCCAAACCTTTAGTCATGTGACTATTATCAATGGATTTAATTGCAACAGTTAATTTGTAAACTACTACGGCCATCCTATCAGAAAGCCTGGTGTGGGTAATATCTTGGACACCAGGCCATATGACTCTGATGGAAATTATTGTTAAACCCATTTAAAAGAAACAACAACACTGTGATGAAATTTCAAGCTTTGATAAACAATGCTCTATCTCAAAGCTTTAGTCATATGCTTTAGTCATAGCTTATTTAGTCACAAGCTTTAGTCATATCAATGGATTTGATTGCAGCACTTTTGTAAACAGCCACAACCATCCTATCATACGGTCCAGAAAATGTTTTCTGAAGGACAGAAATCTTTGGAAAATTGATTTGAATGATTAGCTACGTTTGGCAAAACCTTCAAAACATGGAATGTTTTCAAAAAAAGATAATTTTGTTTCCTTCTTTTCTTAATAGTGTTTAATGTCAGGCTCAGAGGTATTTCACCTAAATGGTAGCGTGTCAGGTTAATGTTTTGAGGAAACCAGCCTCAACGTAACGCAACATCAAAGATGAGACAGGACAAAAAACAAAAAAAAAATCAGCTTGAGGCCATTAGGTCCGAGAGCATGACAATTTGATAAGAACATGGCAGTTTCATAGCAAATCCATGTTTGAAAAAGTCAGATCTGGGATAATGAATTCCAAGCTACATGTCTGAAAAATAATATAAGACATTAAATAGGAGACAGCTAACAGGCCACCACAGCTAATCAAAAATCTACTTCCTGATGCACTAAAGCTCCGACAACACCAGGAATCTTTGGAGCTAACAATTCAATGTTACATGTATTTGAAAAAAGAAAATTAATAAAACAAATAAAGAGATAAAAACATCCCTTTTTAACTCTTTTATTTACAATGTACTTTACCATTGATTGAATTATTGCAGTCGGTTTGACAAATGTTTTGAGAAAATTTGGCTTCCGTCCAAGTTTATGTGTTATATAACTGCTAGATAATACAATATATGAGGGTTTTATGATCTTATCTTAAGACTTCTATTACTAATTTTTTTCTTAAGATTATTTTCTTTGATGAAAAGTTAATCATTTTTTTTCTTCAAAGTAATTCTGCAAAATTAAAGAGTAAGCTTATTAGATTTATACCTCTTGGTTAATTCAATTCTTCAGGTTTTCTTGTTTTGCGATTTTATGTGTATAGATTTATCTGTGCGAGCTAGTTCTATAATCAATTTACTTGTCTTCCTAAGTATTTTTTTCTAACAAAACCCCCAAAATGTTATTGATTAGTTTTGTAAAGTATTTTCAGAACTTAATGACTATCTATGTTAAATGATATTTGTCTTTATAAAAAATAAGAACAGATTATATCAGAAATATCTATTTTCCAGAAACAAAGTGCCTTTGTGTATAGACTTAAACTATCTCTTTAACTTAGATTGCTCCCAGATAAAATTAATTAACTTTTTTCCTCACTTCGCAGGATTATGCTCTTGGCATAAATGGTTTTAGATATTGTCAGCATCTTTCAAGCTATAATGTGTGGAAAGCAATGTCATAGTGTATGGTCAAAGTATAATTAAAGGTTCTCCCAAATTGTCTAAAAAATTCACACCTCTAACTGCTGAACGATTTTTAAATTGTTTCATTAAAAAATTGGATAAGTTAAGGAGGTATTAGGCTTAAAAAATCAGGTGACCAAGTAATCTTACCAGAATCAGAAAAATATGGGATTTTTTTCAAAAAGGTAGTTTATTATGTTATACTTATAAATTTAGCCCTTTAGCAAAACTTAAAAACCCACTGGGGAGACCTTCACAAAAACTGTAAGATGTATTTATTACTATTTTCATCTCAAGATTATTTTTTCTTTGATAAAATAGTGAAGTATTTTACAATTTTAGGAGTGTGTTTATCAAATATATACATGTTCATTCTATTCTTTTTGCCAATCTTGTAAGTACATGTATCTTCAAGTAGTAATTTTTTCATCCAAGTAAGCTAGTTTTCTAACAAACCCCCCAAATTGTATTGATTAGTTTTGTAAAGTATTTTCACAACTTAGAGGCTATACTTTAGAATTTAGGCCAAAAATCGAGTGAAATCAATTGAATCATTTTTTAAAACATTTTTTTATTATGGCCCAAAGTAAAAGCATTCAGAAAATATCACCGCTGTGAATGTGCGATGTACCATATTAAAACAATAATAAAGTTTGTAACATGTTCTAATGTGACCCGCATTACAATGTATAATGTATGCAGGAAGGTTAATGAGCCCTGCCTTATATGGAGGCGGTTCTGTAACTTGGATAACTTTGTAGATACATTAGAGAGAGCGTGGAAACTCAACCATAAATGGACGTTTGATCAATTGTTGCACGTCTACTGGTACTGCCTCTGACAGTCATTAGTGCATATCGAAAAAAACGCCACATTTTTTTTACCTTCTTCTTTCACAACTAGTGTGAATCAGTTTTATGAAAAGGAAAGTGTTGAATTTTCACGAAACATTTGATACAGCTTCATACTAAAATTCTGAGTTATAGCCTCTTACCATTGACTATCCTTGTTGAAAGATATTCATCCTTATAAAAATAAGAACAGAGTATATCATAAATATTTATTTTCCCTAATCAAAGTACCATTGTGTAGCGAAAACACAAACCATCTCTTTAGGACAACTTTGATAAAAAATAGTTACCTTTTTTTTCCTTTCACTTCTCAGAATTTTGCTTCTGACATGTATTTTATGACCTATCAATTCTTAAGGACTCAAACAAAAAAGACATGGCTATCATCATGATCATTGGTAAAAACAAATATTCTATGAAGGAATTATTTTATAACTCGTTAATTCTTAAAGCCCGACTAACCGCTAAACAAGATGGGAGCTGAAACAATTCAAGCACACTTAAATGACATTTTGTTACCTAAAATATATAATGCAACGTTTCCTGTTGTTGAAATTTGTTGAAAAGGCACTTTAGACTGTCAAAGACATCGTTTGTTATGCACAGTCATTGTAGATTTCAACAAAAACGAAACAAACTATAACTACTGGCAAATGGCTGGCTTCATGAACTCTTTCAAAACAATTTTTCAAGATAACAAAATGATGTCTGTGTGATTGATGTAAAAGTTCTATTTTCGCTTCCCAGAGAAGGAAGAAATTTACACTTTAATTCATTTCCGAAGACACAATTTAGCTTAAAAATATTTAAAGAATTTAAACAGTTGGGATTTAGTGAGAGTTGTCGAACCTGTCTTTATTCTGTGATGAGCCTCAAAATAAAAACTTTCACTTTGATTTTAAAGAAAAAAAGAAATCAAAACTTTTAGTTTATGGGAAAAATGGAAAGTTCACAACTCTTTCTAAGTGGGAAAAAAACAGAAACTCGTCGATTTTTCGTTTATAAATAGTTTTAGCCTATTTAGTGGTTAGTAGACCTTTAAGTCACGAATATGGCAGACTCCAAGATAAAGTGTACCATATAGTACATATATGGTCAATCATTTTTGATTTATAATTTACAAACATTTCTCAGTCTTAGAATCATAATGTTTAAATTAATAAAAAGGATACATATTGATTTAACACCTATATCAAAAAAAAAGGGGAGATCACAGCCAAACAGGCCGAATTTAAAGAAAAACACTGGGATTTCAACGAATATTTGACGGACTGAACTACCGGCGATAGAAACCACTGTCTGTTGTATAAGTGTATAACCTTTTTAAATACACTTAGCGGTGGTTTGTCCGTTTTTGTTAGATTGTCTGATGTTAGTATGATGATTTATTGTCAAAAATGGTGTTTATGTTCAGGTTAATGCGCTTCGCATCGATCTTGAAGTCTTTATTTTGCTACTGTCAGCCTGTCTGTCAAAATACTGACGATAGCAATACCCCCGCAAAACCCAACATTCGCGATACAAAATACTGCGTAGGAAAGTGTTATTTTGTTCACAGCCGATATGTTTTTACTAGCAGCAAGCGAAATGCTGAGATATTTGAATAAATTCGAAACTAGACCTATATGAAAGCCGTCTATCGTCATTTCTGTCAAAATGATGGGATGACGAGAGGAACCAGCGTTTGTATGGATCGGATATGCGCAGTAGCGGAAATAGCCTCACTTTCGTTTTTTCGGCAGGAGGATTTGGCGGACATACGGAAGGGTTAAGGCAATGCAACCAACTTTAGACGTTTAATTAGCTGGAAGTCAACTTTTGTCGTCTGTCAAATGTATGACGATAGAAACTGAAAGCAGTTACATTCCAGGTTAGCTAAATCATGTTTAATTTTCTTATTTATTCATTGATTACGATGCAAAACTTGATGGAATTGTACAACGACACTTGTTTGTCAACATTTGGTCTCGTCATGCTCGTGAAGGACCCGTCACGTTACTCGGTTTTTTGAATTTCTATTGTCAGTTTTTGACGGAATATTGTGATCCTATCGTCATTTGTTGATGGACAACAAATATTGTTTCACATGGGACACGTCTGCTCTATACATTTTCAGAATTTCAATAACCTATGATCAAATGTGTAACAGTTGATCATAAACTTTGAAGCCCTCAAATAAAGCAGTAAATTTGATATTTCCACTTTTTTGTGTTTTCATTGGTTTCTATTGTCAGCACTTATCCGTCAAATATGACAATAGCAA
>JAVFBY010054569.1:0-12751 GCA_034781015.1 Tonicella lineata
CCGATAATGCGTTGTACAGGCAAAAATGTAGCAGGGCCATCATTTTGGCATTTTGCGTCCCATACTGATACAGGGGGCAAGTAATCAAACGTGCTATCAGATGGTTTGAACCACTCCACAACAGCCAGTATATGATTCCGATAACTACCATCGGACATCTCAATGGTATGGTAAACATAATAGTGAACTTTCGCCGGTCTAATTTCTGCATTGTCAGAAATACTTGTTTCGCTGTCTGACCACTTTGCATATACGATGCCAGCGCATATGGACCTTGATCCGTTAGACCCAAATAACTGATTCCCAATACAGATAGAGTTTACTCTTTTACATACAACGCTTAAACCGACACGCGAATACAACGTTCCATACAAAGTAATATACATCTCATGTAAAAACACTCGCTGGGCTGAAGGGATTAACCATACATTAAAACCAGAAAACCTATACTTTACTAAAGACATGTCCGACCACACATTCAGTGAGATTATGTCGAGTGCATCCGTAGAAGCCGTCAGCAAATGTATTAAAGGTGCGTTAAGTGATACACCCGTTTCAAAACCAATTAAAGAATTGAATCTTTCTTGAAACTCCCCTAAGTCTGCGTACTTAAGGTTTCCAACAAAATTGATCTGTTGGAATTTCCGCATAAGTTGCATTTCTACAGACCTATTGTTTGTAGGAAAATCCCCCATCAACCCATTATATCGCTCGAAACTAAACAACCAAAATCCATACACAGATCCATAATTCGAAACTGATTCCCGTAAGTGACAATGGAGATGAATGTTTGGGGTAACAAAAGCACGTCCATATAATTGTTCTACTTCTTTGCCAAATTTCAAGAACATTTTATGGGCTATCTCTAAGTCAGTTTCAGATATACAAGGTTTACATATGTGTTTGCAAGCTAACACAAACGTTTGCCATACCCTCAAGTGTTCAACTCCAATAATACTGTTTAAAACGTATACAGAATATATAAGTACCCAGTTTTTCCATTCTTGAGCTGTGAACTGGCCATAGTTTGTAGAAATATTGCTCGGTAATCTGCCAACATCTGAACATACATTAAATTGACGTATCCTCTCCGACAAGGTGACTAACTCCTGCTTTCCCAGTATATTATTATCTATCCAATGCGATACTACCCTTTTAGCCGTTCCAAGAAACAAATTATGCATTGGATCAATAACTAGAAAGGAGCTTGGCTCAAAATAGTCCAACTCTAAAAGAGATGTGTACCTATATCCGCTCATTTTTTCAATGTTACATTTGTTTGTAAACGTTTCAGAAGATTTTGCCATTTTCGCATACTTAATATGGTCTACCCGATTTCTAGCTGCCCAAGTGCCAACATTAAACCCACCACAACATCTCATATTATCGCGGTCAACAAATTTCTTACAACAATGGGAACAGCCTTGTGTTGCAGCATGCCCTAAAAATCCGCATAATTTTCTGGCCGCTGGAATATCAGCAGCTGCACACAACAATATCATCTTGACCTTTACGGGGTCCCGGTAGCCAACGGGAGTCATAAATATCCCTTTCCACGCACACTGTAACTCTTCGACCAAAGGCATCAGGAAAGTATTTAAGGTCTCCGGTTCCTTTCGAAGTGCGGGAATTATTCCAACAAGTATAACGTTTTCAGGTTTAAATCTAATTTCCCTAGGTAAATTCATGATGACCATATATATCACACCCACCGATACATCTCTACGCCTCTTAAATGGCTGAAACCAATCAACATTAACCATCAAACCATAATGATATGAGTCGTTTAAAAAATTGTGCCCATTTATTGTTTGAAATTTCTTCCAAATGTGTCCATCATAAACGTCAGCTAAATGGCCACTTCTTTGTATGCGAGTTTTCCACTTCTGGCATAAATCATCAAAATGTGGTCTTTGGAGAAATTTTTCTACTTGATTAAGTATTCCATTATAGCAGTACACTTTAAGCGGATAAAACAGTGTTTTTCCGGAACCGTCCTTGATCTCTTTTACTAATGGTGATCCACAACTCTGTTTTCCCTTCCGTTTAGATTTGGGGTTGGACACAGACTTACACGAATACACCATGTTGTCGCATAACTTAGAGGTTGACCGCCCAGTTGCAGCAATGTAGACAACATCGTTATATCTATACAAGGCATAACAGCTAGGGCAAACAATATACTTTGTGAAGTCATCACGGTTAAAACCAATATATTTTCTCATCATATAAAGTGTCACCGGGAAGACTGAGGCAATGACAGAACAGAGTGCTGAATGCTCCCCGAGGTAAACAAATATGTGATGCAGAAGAACTAATAAGTGCTCCACACATTTGTTACTTAGCATGTGGCAGCACTGCAAAAAACACATGGAATATAATATCCAAAATACAAATCTTCGAGCGCAACTTGTAAAACTGTTCTGTCTACTCGGGACGATAGGAACCGCGTCGACCTCTGACACATCTTGCATCATCTCTTCGATAGTTGTTTCATTCCACACATGATCAGTTAGATTATCACTGTCAGAATCTTCCTCCAAAGTGTCTGTGGGCTACAAAAAGGAGCATAAACATGAGCCTATGTTGACACAAATATATTTTGAGAAAGTAGATCGCACTGGCACAGGGATGCCGATTAACAAAAACGACAACTATATGTATAGATACTTATTTGTATTTAAAACCGTATTTGTAAAGGTAATTAAATTATATCTTTTATGTGCAGTTACTAGAATATACTCGTCTTCCATGTCTACATACATAGATATTCATAATTGTATAATAACAATGCGGATAATTGTGGTGCACGCCTATGTCTATATATTTGTAAATTTGAATTGCCAATGTCTTATACTGTTATTAGTTCAGCCCATCATTGCACTGTATTTGTTTTCTGGTTAAATACATGAATTGAATGAAATGAAAACAACGAAGATCTTTTTTTAAATCTAAAACAAACCATGTTAAAGGAATATAGGCCCTATAATGTATGTACCTGAGTGTTGCCTGAAAAAAGTTCGCTTGGCCCAGCAGCCTCAGCATTTTCTGTCAATGGATCGCCTTTGTCTTCGTCTTCTGTAATAAAAAGGCGACAATAGTAGTGACAACTAAATGTGGTTCAGATAAAATGCATTAAACTATGTATTTTTGCAGGATTATAAAATGTGGACTCGCCAGAGAAATATAAAAAGATCGTATATTATTGTTTGCATGGGAGAAAGACATATATACAAATAGAAGTTAAATCAGTTTTTTTTTAAATAACTTTCGATTTATTGATACCCCATCCCTCAAATGTTAAACATTTGTGATTTTTGTCGGTATTATTTCAATTTCATAAATATATTGATATTTATTGCAGAGAAGACCCGATATAAATATTTAAATTGAGCGATTCTTAACTTTGATGATATAATTTTACTACTTGCATGATTTCAAGCATTTGTGTTTTGACAATCAATTACATACAGGAGGATCTATTCACGCCAATACCAGCTGTGCATGTATATACAATTTCAGGTTATTGTATATTGAGAATGTTAGTAAGAACCATGCCCGTCTCGATTCACAATCCATTAGGGGATTTACCATATTGAATAAAACTCAACTCACATGTGACATGAACAGCCTACTCTACTATTTCACCCCAAAAAGTACTTA
The DNA here is from genome assembly GCA_034781015.1 of Tonicella lineata. NCBI lineage: Eukaryota > Metazoa > Mollusca > Polyplacophora > Chitonida > Mopaliidae > Tonicella > Tonicella lineata. The sequence continues at coordinate 3,664 of JAVFBY010054569.1, forward strand.
CCTCACAATACATTACATATACACACATACGTAATAAGAAACACATTGTTTGAAAAAAAAAACTTATGAAAATGCCTACCCCTCGATTATTGTTATACGTATAATGTTGGTTTGTTTTGTGTACACCTCATCACAACATATGTAAGTTAACCAAAAACGGTCATTTATATTTGTAATATCCTTTTCGTTCTAAATTTGCAAGAATTTCAATTTTGACCCCATTTTTTTTAGATGTAACGCAATATTACTGCAAAGAAACTAAAACATCAGGAAACGGCTAAATGACAATTTTTGGTTCATATTGTGTATTATACGTTGGTTTAAAATACAACAGTTGGCGTGAATGGTGTAAAAGTCGAAGAAATGTAACGAATTTTTTCTTTTAGTCTCAGAAAAAAACCCATACAATTTACATATTATTGTCCTAGGAAAAACACCATACAGAATTAATATACATGTGTTGCAAACTTCATAATAGTTTAGAAGTAAAACGATGAAACGTAAAAAAATCTGTTAAAGGTAAGATTAACCTAAGCTTTTCCAATTAAAAGATATGCATGCATCACATACACAATACAAAAGGAAATAACGATATAATTTAATGTTAAGAGTAACGTAATCGATAGTTCACGTATTAATTGAATAATGTGTATGGTAGTTTCAACATCAACAAATAAAGTATGCTTTTACGAAAGCTAACAACATGACATACCAGAGGAAGTTTCACACCTTTTCAGACGTCTAGAATCAGTCAGAACAGTCGTTTTCACCCGTGTTCTTTTCGTACGACTATGTCGAAATGCAGTCATTCTGGATACAAACGTGTCACAATGAAAGCAGAAAACTTTTGCTGAAAAGAAGCGAAAGCAGAATTAGTTATATTTGTTCTGAGATTACAAATTCATGCCCGATTCATTTGGTTGGCTAATTTACTACTAGGACACCCATCCTGACCCTTCATGGTATATATTTATGTTTAAAACATATTTGTTAATTTGTAAATAATATCTTGTTGCAACCTTCCTGCATGATATGGTACAACCAATAGTATTCATTCACAAGTAGGGACTTTTTAAATTTAGTATGTGCAATGGGTATAGATAACTCAGGCTACTATATAATTATTGAACAGTTTTAACGCCTCGTTTTGATTGACAGTCACAACATAACAGGGCTGGGGCGAGTACCACACGAAGGTACTCGAGTACAAGTACAAGTACTTGATAGGCTGTGAGTACGAATACGAGTAATGAGTACTTCTCCTGAGACAGTACTTGAGTACGAGTACTTGAGTACGAGTACTTTACAAAGTACTCGAATACGAGTACAAGTACTTTAATGAAATTACTATAATCATCTGCATTTATTTTGTATTATGCATAGATTTAAATTAATGAAATAAGTAACAACATATTATAATATTTTTGTTGATTGATTGATTGATATGAAACTTCGCTAACACGTTATGTCATGTCAATGTATCTAGAAATGACTTATTTTGTCTGTAAATATACACTTGAAATAAATAAGCCTGTGTAGAGAGTTTGGTTAGTGGCATATGAGCTGCTTGAAGAAATTGTCTTCGTCCACGTATGACTGACCATGTGTGAGCTTAACAGCCTGCATGCATGAGAAACAAACGTCAAACCACAGTTAGGGTAGAAAATGTTTTTAGCAGATTCAATTTAATTTGAGGCTCCAAACAAGAAAATTTTTAAGGCAAATTAGGAACTAAGAAATACCTTCTAATTTTAAAATAAGGTGTAGGTAGAAATTAGGAAACCAATGCAATTAATAAAGAAATTTAAGATTTTTGCACCTATTTAAAATTATTTTTTGAAAATATGTACCCAATCAGTCTGTGTACCATATAAACTGCTTGGTAAACTCTGGTGTTAATTTAATCCCCTCCAACTCCACCATATCTACACTACAGTCACCTGTATTTAAGTCTATGTGCATTGTGCAATGATGCAGCTGAACTGCATGGTTACATGTACATTGTACATGTATGCCAATGTAATACTAATTTGTTGTAAAAACATTTAAACCATATGGTTGTGGGTATAACTTCTTTGAGTGACCTTTCAGAAGTTAAGATACATGTAGCTCCATGCCAAAGGTGGCACTTTTCATATCCGGCTGTCAGATACATATATAATACATTTAGTCTATCTAACATGTACAATAAAGGCTAGGACATAAAAATGCTATTCATGGCATAAAATAAATTAACCAAATTTTTTTCTTGAATTTCATATTGTTTCTAAAATGAACATAATATTTTATCTTTGACAAATTACTTTTGGAAAGGTTACTTATCGAACATCTTTACTGAATAATGATGACAGTCACTATTTAAATACCATATATTTTAAAAAGTACTCAGAAGGTACTCGTAATGTACTCGTTAAAAGTACTGATATTTCACCTCAGTACTCGAGTACGAGTACAAGTACTGGCACTTTCAAAAGTAAAGTAACGAGTAACGAGTACTCTACTTGAAAACCAGTACTTGAGTACTACGAGTACAAGTACCGAGTACTTTGGCCCCAGCCCTGACTTTACTGAAATTGTTCTAAGCAAAAAAAAATTAAAATGAGGCACCGTTTTTTAGTTCAAGGTGTATTCTATTACATTAAATAATTTATTTGGTGATATATATATTGGACTCTGAGAAAAAGGTTTAAAAAAACGCAGTGTATTTTTCTCTGTCGAGGTGTCATCAATTTGTAATAAATTTCCTAGCTTCCTTAAAGCCCCACTAACCGCTAAATGGGCTAAACTATTTATAAAAGGGAAATCAGCGAATTTCTGTTTTTTTTCCCAGATACAAAAGTTATGAACTTTTTATTTTTGCCATAAAGATAAAGTTACGATTCCCTATTTTTCTTTAAAATCAAAGTAAAAGTTTGTATTTACTTGAGTACCCACCCATATACATCAATCCCATAGACACAATTTCGTCATTTTAAGAAATTGTTCTGAAAGAGCTCATGAATACAATAGAAATTTGTTGGAAGCTTTGTGTTGTTGTTGTTGCAGTCTACGACGACTAGGCAAGCTAATGCTGTTAGATTTAAATGTCTTTGTCTGCCTAGAGCACTTTGCGATTAATTACAGCGACGAGAAACGCTGCATTAAAATTTCAGTTAACGAAATGTCATTTTAGTGATAAATTGTGTGCTTATATTGTTAAAGCTACCATCTCGTTTAGCAGTTAGTGGGGCTTTAGAAGGCGTTAGAAGGCCTAGTGTCCAGTTGTCGGTACAACAAAAATGAAAATCTTTTACTTTGATTTTAAAGAAAAACAGGAAATCAAAACTTTGAGTTTATGGCAAAGATGGAAAGTTCCTAACTTTTTCTATCTGTGAAAAATATTGAAATTCGACATTTTTAAGCGGTTATTGGTCCTTAAAAATGTGTACCAATTATCCAGATTTAATAATAGTGAATTGAATCATAAAATATCATGCCATGGGTTGACTGTGAACTTTAGACCCGTGATACACCATTTGTAGACAAAACGTAAAACCAACAAAAGAAGGTAACAATTCTACAAGACTAGTAAAATGGGGGTTGGAGTAAAGTTAAATTCGAAGGAGTTATTCTGGCTCCGAAACAGCTGTTTGGGCCTAGGACTACTTACATGATGCATGTGATGTATATATATACATGTTTAAGTTATTTTTAAATTTTTAAATTTTTAAAAATTATGTTTAAATGTCTGTGGTTGTCTGACTTAGAGTATATGTATTTATGATTATTGGTGAATTAAAAAACAAGCAAACAAACAATACATGCGCATGACGTCAGTCATGAGTCTACTTCGTTCGCCATGTGGAAACTGAAAAGACCGTCCATTGGAATATTGGTAACATATCTGAGCCACATCGTTCTGAGTTAGTCCGCCTACTAGAACAGTCTTCGGTATTTGATGGTCTTGGCAAAGTGCTAAATTTTCAATCATGTCGGAACTTGCCGATGTCGCTGCTTTCGTCTCCGGAATCTACACCTCGGGTGTCAATTGTGGCATTGCGGAATAATACTGTTCAAGACGTGTAATGTGAATCGTCTAATGAGCGCGACAAAACCGAAGCACTTCTCGGATTCATCCAAAGAAAAAAATATAAATCCAACGCTTTTTGTCTGCTTGAATATCACTGAAAAAAAACACGCCTGTCTTTTTTCTTCTTTATCCTGTTTAAAATTAAAAATAGAAGTCTGTGAATGCAATTTTACTACATTGTAGATCCGATGACGTAATTTCTTACAACAAAAATGACCCGCTCCACAGCCGATGTTTTTACCGGTACGGAAATGGCCGAAGATTGTCGACATGATTTTTCAGTATGAGCAGAAGTTAAAACCCGACTCTTATCTCAGCAAAGTCTCTGGTTATCGCCGAACATATGGTCCTTATATATGCAATGAGCAATCAATAATAAATGCTCAAGTTGAAGGTATGGTATTATTGAACCACGTCAGTCTAACATTTTGTTTCCGATACTGTGGGTTAAAAAATCCTGATAATAGTCTTCGGGTTTGTCTTGATTTTCGTGCGGTCAATAAACAGCTACAAGACACAACCTTCCCCCTCATGACACCAACAAATGTCTCCAGTAACGTGAATCTAAATATTTCAGTGTTTTGGATATCAACTCGGCTTATAATCAAATTGAGTTAGAAGAGTCCAGACGGCCTTTGACAGCCTTTCCAACTAATATGGGTGTATGGCAGTTCACTCGTAGGCCTATGTGCTTCGGATTAGAGACCGCGCCCCTGTCCTTTTAGAGGATTATGCATTTGTTAATGTCCTGTTTGTCCACATATTCTATAATGATTTATCTAAATGACTTGTGAATTTATTATAGAACTACTAAAGAACCATTACTAACACTACGTCATATGTTATAGAACGATTCGCACAGTTAAGTGTTACTTTATAGAAAGAAAAATGTATTTTTTTCAAGAACATGGTTGAATATCTGGGCATCCGTATTTCGTCCGATAGGTACACTCTTGGTCTAAAGGAGTAAAAGCTGTTCCACACTATCCTATAACTAAATCTTTGGAAGAAATTCGTCCGTTTGTCGGACTGTGTGCTACTTCCATAGATTTATAGAGGGTTTCTTAAATATTGTGTTACCTCTCAGTCATGTAATTGAAAAACAAAAAAATGTCTGGTAAGAAACTGAACAGTGTGCCTTATGAGTTAACCAGACGTCTTATGTCAGAACCAGTATTAATACATCCCAATTTTAGCTATTCCTACCCTCAGTTTATCGTTAAGCTTAAGTTAAGCTTCAAAGAAAATGTCAAAAACTGAACGTAACTATTCTGCAGTATACCAGGAAGCACTGGCTGTGATTTGGGCTGTACGCAATTAAGTTCCGTCAGTATGTCTACAGTCGCTCATTACTATTAAGTACCGATCACAAGGCTTTGATGTTATTCAGGCTTCAAATTCCGCAAAATGTGCACGTTGGGCATTAAAACTTGCTGAATATCAGTTTCACATCGAACATGTAAAGGGAAAACCTAAGACAATATACCGAGTGATGTGTTAATTTGAGCCTCAATTTACGACGATGAGTTCGATTTGCCTGTCTTTGGACTCTTTGCTGTTACCAGATCGGCACTCAAACAATTAGAAACGATTCAAAAAGCTCAAAAGCTATACGACATTCTTCATCCACACGGACTTAGAACTGGTTAGAATAGTAGATCCGTCTGTCCGTTTGAGTGATGTTGAAATGTGTATAGCTAAGTGTTAATTAAGACAAATTACTTGGGCACCATGTTGTGCGTAAATCACCGATCGGCCGTGGTCTATAATACATTGTGATTTTGTTGGTCCACTTTCTTGAACTTCATTGGGGTATTCGAGTACATTGTTACCCTTTAGGACGATCTAACCCGATGTGTTAGCGACTTCCAGTGTGGTCTCTTAGATCATCTACAACAGTTGCCACAACTACTATTCTAAATATAATATTTAAGTATGTTTGGTCCTTCACAGCATTTGCATTGTGACAATGGCAAGATGTTTACCTCAGAAGCTGTTCAACAATATTTGAAAATGTGGAATGTTATATGTCATTTCAGGTCTGTGACTCGACAACAGGCTAACCCAGAAGAACTTTTCCATAGAACGCTGATATCTTCATTATTAAACACGGTAGAAAACAAGAAAGGCTGGGACATTGTTTTACCTCAGATTGTAGCAGCTCATAAAGCGGTTAAGAAGCGTACTACAGGTATTCTTAGCTCCATTTTAAGCTTTGTTTGGCAGATCTAGCCCAATTTATCATATATTTAACGAGAATTTGTTTGATGTTCAGAGGGAGAAGCAGCCGAGCATGGTTGACATTTGGAATGTTTGCTATGAAAAACAAATTGTTGCCAAGGTAAAAGAGTATTAACTTTTATGTCATCTTCTGTTACTCGTGCGTTCTTTATTGGAGATAAAGTGGCTGTGAAATCCATGTCTGGTCCAATATTGAAAAAAAGAACAGTATTTCATAAAAGGTTTTGTTGTAACCAAGGTTTGGGGAACTTTTTGAAAATGAAAAACGAAAAGAGAACTCCCAGAGAAAATTGTATTGTAAGCAAGGATCAAGTTATTCCGGATAAAACAGAATAACTGGATCATACCTGTATTTAGCTCCCTAGGAAACACTGTTTAAATGGGGAGGAGTGTGGGGTTTGTAGCCTATTTGATCCTAGACGTATACATTTATTTAAGGTAGGATTTTTGTCGCCTGTTATTTGAATTATTGTGATGTTCAGCGGACATGTAAGCCTGGAGTGGGGATCGCCATGTAAAGACGGTTCTGTCCCTTTATATGTTTATGTTCATATATTATTAAATATATCCTCCATCTAAAAGTCGTGTTCTTTGTGAAAATTGCCTTACACAAAGAAAAAAATTAAGCACCCCTTATATTTTTCACAATAAGGTTTGGCGTTGTAAGCAGGATAACACAACCTCGGAAAAACAAATGTGGTTTCAAAGAATACATCTTTGACAATAAGAAAACCGAATTTGTTTTATCATTCTGAGAAGAATTCCCAGATGCTGTATTTGATCACAAAAGTTAGTCGCAATAAGTATGGAGATGTAGACTCTAAAACACAGTTCAACATCCTGATTGATGATGAAAAATGTAATTTTGAGTCCAAAGATGACATTCATGAAACAAATTACCAATAGCGGGTACAACCGCCACGTGCCCGAATGACAGCTTCCAACCCTTCGTCCTATTCCTCCAGTATGTGGTTTGATCTGCTGAATGGGCTGACCCAAACCCGCTAGAGTATGTTTGAGACATCTTGGGGTGTCGAGTACAAGCACTTAACCTACTTGTATGATTTTGACGCAATTGGATGCAGCTCTTCGTCAAGAATGGCACCAGTTACATTGTATATTTTTGGTAAAGAAATGTAATTTTAGTGATAAATAGTGTGCTTATATTAGACAGCTTCCACAGTTAGTGGGCATTTAAACGTATCAGTGGAAATCAAAGATTCTTATAGTACAGTTTGTGGAAAATAACGTTTGACATCACTGGAAATAATAATTGGTCCACTGAATCGAGGAAACTGGTAGACTTCATACTGTCGCCATCACCAAGCATGCCTCGATAAACAAAATAACGTCTTAAATAATATGATTTAAAAAAAAAAATATTAAGATATTTTAATTAAAGGTATGCCATTTTAATGATAAATAGTGTGTATATATTGTTGAGCTTCTATACAAGTTGGGTGCGCTTCTCGTGGATAGGGAAACCTTTGACTTTTCATTAACTGTATCTTTAGCCTCTAAATGTCAGAAATAGAGGAAATACTTACATATATGGTCCGCATTCCGCTTTATAAACTCCATTATTTTCAAGACAATAACATCTTTCAGTACAACCTATCTCCCAGAATGTTTCAGGAGCACGAAATACACCGAACTTGTCCGAACAGCCGGCACCGCCTCCTAAAAATATTCAAAAAAATAGAAATCATTAGGGAAGTCCGAATCAAATGGAAAAAAAAGAAAATGAATGGAATAAATTTCTGAGTTATTCTTACCAAATTCTTGCCATACATTCGCTTTATTTTGTAGCTAACATTTAACTTAAAATGTTGAAGGCAGAATAACGCGTTATAATAAACAATGCAGTAGGTAATGCGGTCCCACCACTTGAGCTAAGAACATGTTGACTTGCGATCCACTGAGACTGGACGCTGTAACGAACAGGTCGACATTTTACAAAACACTTGCGATCAACGTCAACTGAGCATTGTCGAATGGTTAAGGAACAGGCCGACTGCGACCAACTGCAACTGGGAATACCGGCACATATGCTCACTGCGAAGCCATATCAGTCACATGACCAGCGCTAATCATGTGACGCAATCAGAAAAAGATTTCTTTTAGCCAACTGGCAAGGTGGATGTTATTTATTCAATATAGCTTGACGGCGATCTTTCCTATTTGATAACTATTTGCTTGCCGCATCGAACATGCAAAATTCATCCTTCCAAGGCTCTGTTAATCTTTCCTAATCCTCACTTCTAATGCAGCACGGGGTGTGTTTTGTTTTGATCGATCCCACGCCACTTGCGGAAAAGTAGAACATGCTCAACTCCAATGAAACCAGTTATGTTGTATATAATCCAGACGCAAGAGCGAACAGGTCGACAGCGATCGGCGTGACACCAAATGCAGTCGGTTGCACTGAGATGCTGATTGTTGAGTTTACTTAATATGGATCAAAAGTCGACCTGTTTTAATTTCAAAATTAGTGTATTGTCAAGAGAGTGTTGCCTATAAAACCGACTGCTCAACTACAAAATTAGGGGACATTGAAGTTGATTACTTTTCAAGGTTTCTTATCTCTTTTCAAGACTTCTTCTTTTTCTCTCTCGACAGTACACCACGATGTAAAGACTTTTCTCCGCGATATAAAGGCTTTTTATGCACTTGTCTGTGATTTTCTCTTTAAAGATTTTTCACCACGGTGTGAAGACTCTTCATGCACTTGTCTGTGTTTCTCTTTGTAAATACTTTTGCCCGCGGTGTAAAGACTTT
>JAVFBY010054680.1:0-12751 GCA_034781015.1 Tonicella lineata
ACATATACATAATAAGGAAGGCCGTGCGGTACGAAATCTCGTGCGGTACATATACATAATAACGCATGGGGGTCGAAAGACGCACTATATACTACTCACAGGTGTGTTTGTTTTTTGTTTTTTTTGTATGGACATGAACTATTTGATCAACTATAAAAAAAACATTTATTTTTTAGGTTGTATACATTCCCAACGAAGAAAAGAAATATAGAGAAGCGACAAAGATGGAAGCAGCTAGTGGGAAGAAATACAAAGTTTGGTAAGCTGTGGTCTCCATCTCAGGACAGCCGGGTATGTTCTGAACACTTTGTAGAGCGCCAGCCAACTTTACAGAATCCATACCCTACATTGAACCTCGGCTACAAAGGCTCTGAAAGCAGGGTGAGGAGGATATTATTTAAAGGAATCCCTGCTCACCCCCATTACCCTGTTATAGAAGCTGAAGCTGCCAATGAAATGGAAATCGATTATGATGATCCACCAGTTGAAGAGGTGAAGAACGAATCTCTTTTTTTCCCATGGTTTTTTTCTTTGTTATGCATCATAATTATGCTTGTACAGAAACTGCGAGAAGAAGAGAGCAAGGTGGGACGCCTATTACAGAGAGTGGATAAGTTACAGAAAGATGTGAAAAAGTTAAAGTCAAGAAAATATGTGGATAATGTCTTAAAAGAAGAAACAGATATGAACTTTTTCACTGGACTGAAATCAAGGTCAATTTTTGACAGTTTTCACTCGTATATTTCTCCCTTTGTAAACAGAAGATGGACTGGTGTGGTATCCATTGCCAAAAATATTCGTAGGTTTGCTGGTAGAAATCGGTATGGGCCAGAGAGGAAGATGACTTCCAGCAGTGAGTTTCTGTTGACATTGATGAAACTTCGACTTGGGTTACTTAATAAAGATTTGGCCAATCGATTTGATATCTCTCCAACATTGTGTTCAAGAATTTTTTTTTCTTGGCTCAGGGCTTGTAGTTTAGTTTTGAGGAGCATGGTATTTATACCAGATGAAGAAACCCTCATAGCCACAAAACCAAACCGGTTCAGACATCTACCCGATTTACATTCTGTGATTGATTGTACAGAAATATTTATTGAAACTCCGAAAAACTTATCATTACAGAGTGCTACATGGAGTAATTATAAACACCATAACACGGTCAAGATACTGATTGCTTGTGCCCCAAACAGTGCCATAACATACATATCCCCTGCATATACAGGTCGTATCTCAGACAAAGCTTTAACATTAGACTGTGGTTTTCTTGATAACATACCGTCCCACAAGATGATTATGGCAGACAAGGGTTTCAACATAAGCGACGAGTGTGCCTTAAGAAACATTTCCCTACATATACCCCCAGGTAAACGAGGACATTCTCAAATGACGGCATCTGCTGTAAAAAAGACTAAGCGTATTGCAAATGTTAGAATCATCATAGAGCAGGTAATTGGACGTCTCAAGAACTTCAGGATTTTGAAACATGAAATGCCAATCTCTTTAGTTCAACGGCTGGATGACATTGTTCAAGTCTGCAGCGCTCTATGCAACCTAAAAGACCCATTTTACAAGTAAACATAAGTTTCCATTTGTGATAACACTTTGTTTGATTCTCAACTTTTTACACTACAATGGTGGTGGAAAAGTAACCAGTCCCCTGGTGTAATTGTGACTAATGTAAATTGGATGGTGATGTTTTGTTGTACACATCTGATGTTGAAACTGCCAATAAGATAAACGTCGGTCCCAATCACTTCATGCGGGTGGTTGGGCAAGAGCTTCGTGATGCCCTGGTGCTCTCAGAGTTAAAGGGCATCAGGAAGTAGTAGGGTTTTTAATGTGTTGTCTTTTTTTCTATTTTTGTTTTTCCTTTTTCTGTCTCGTCTTTCCTGTTGCCAGTGATGTGAACGGTAGTTTTTGTCACCCATGGGGTGCACCGTGTGGCACGCCGTCAATCCTGTCATATAATAGGTAGTGAAATACCCCTGAGTACGGTGTTAAACCCCAATCAATCAATCAACCAACAACTTCACGATAGAAACATTTGTGTTCTACAACTTATATTTTTCAGATGTGCTAAGGATATTTTTGGTTTAATTCTCCGAACTCGAATTCTAAAGTAAAATCAATTATCAATCAGAAAAATGCTGAAATAGAGCTTTGTTGTTTTGACAGGTTTCACCTTTAAACACATTATATTAATGATCATTTTTTATTTTACTATATCTTCAGTTTAATATAATTTGTTTATTTCGTTTAAACTGATTGTAAATAGGTCTACATGAATGATGATGTATAAATATAACAGGACCAGCTCATCAGAATCATTTTTGTAACCCAAATCCAGTAACTACAGATTTATATAATATAAGGAATACATGTATTTGTCTTTCTTTAGCCAAATGTTTAGCTTTGGCTTGATCAAAAATAAGAATAATACATTTTGAGTGGACAGCTTATATGCGGTTTTTTTTCCCTCTTCATCTGATCGTATGATACGGAATGACCTGTACATGCATGAAATTGAATGTAATAATAAATGGCCTCAGGGTGCATGTACATAGCTTTAGCCAACTCACTGTTCGAAACACCATGATTCATGTCCATAACAATTAACCCTAGCTAGTAATGAAACCCCACTCTTCAACAAAAAAAGTTTAACACACAGATTGATTGTCTCATACTTTAAAAATACTGTTTATTATTTTGTACAATTTTGTAACAGTATCAGTTACAGTAATACATTCAGTACATGTATCTCACTTGTCCTTATTAAAGTTGACTTGGTTCTTACCAAGTATCATTCATAGTATTATTTTCTTTTGTTTTCTTGTATTTAAAAGAGGGGAAACCACAAAACAAAGTCATCTTCATAGGACAGTAAGTTGTTTTAAAAAACATATTTTGTCTTGTGGGATTCTGAGTTTCCAAATGAATGGCCAGGCTCTTTACACTATGGTTTATTTTTATTATTTCTTTCAAGGAGAATCCCAAAATGACCCAGAAAGCAAACATAGTAAAATCGAAATTGTGCAAATGTTCATGTTATTTTTGTATAGGGTAAATAATGCTAGACAGATCTTGCAGGACATTTAAGTCGGGTAAACATGAACTGCTATAATAAATTCAATTGCAAGGAATTTTATTAAGTATTTTCATTCCTGTGATGATCAGCGGAAACTAAGAATCCCACAAAATATTTAAAACAACTTGACTTACACTATTTATAGTTCTATGTGAAGACATTTTTTCCCACTCTTTTTAAACAAAACTAAATGCATGATCCCAAGTTCTTGTGCAGACATACTGCATACATATTTATGACCAACGACGAGGTTAAAAATGCAGCAACGACACTTAGCTAAATAAAAATAGAACAGTGTCAACACCATTTCCAATGTCCAGCTGGTATAAACATCATGTGTCAGATAACACTGTGTCTGCCACAATGTTTTTGTTTGAAAATATTCAGGATAAACATAAGCAATTTCACATATCTATGTATGTTTTATCCTTTCACACAAATAAAATAAAGAAAATTACAAAAATGAACAGATGACATTGACTAGAACAGAAAACTGTATCAAAACAGTGTTCACCCTGTTGTTAGGTTATTACATGTAGCCAGTAAGTGATCATATAGTTGGATGGCAGCAGGGCAGGGTTGTATTTTCCCGGGTAAAACATGTTTAGCACAGAGCAGTGGAAAAAAACTGTGATTAACTGGTAATAACTGAGAAAAACCGGGATTAGCTGGTACAAACTGAGATTGTTATTATCATAATTATCATTTTCTTGGATCTTGGGAATAGATGCTGGTCATATCATAAATTTATAGTCAGTGTATTAAAATGTTAACATAACTGTCTGATAATTTATAACGCTTAATTGTTACGTTTCCGAAGACATATCTGCACACTTGGTACAGAACCATTCATCGTTGTCCTCAGGGCATCTACCTTTTGTGAAACCAGCACAAACAAAATGTACCCATATATTACATCCATCACAGTTTACGGATTCGTCCTGGTCATTTTGTGGATTATCAATGACATCCTTGCCACACACTCCACACAAATACACTGGCGACTGCTGGAGTCCACATCTTCGTTTTCTTGGTAGTAATACAGTCTCAGAATGAGTTTTTATATTTTGATAGACAGTAGAGACTTTAACTTGTACAGCTGCAGGACCCGTTTCATCACTTGCTGCAGTTGCTGCTTTAACATTGATCTTGACAAATGGTTCATGTTTGAGCAGTTCCCGTTGTATGTAGGTCTTCCAAAACCAAGTAAGTTCCTGAAGCATATATTTCCAAAACTGTTCATCAAAATTAACTCTTATAGTTAAATTACCATGAAAAGTAAAAATGAACAAGTCACAATATGTTTTTTTCATAACACCCATCTGACCTTGAATTTGAAAGAAATATTGATGAGATCGTTGCAATGACATGTTTTGGTCAATATAGGGAACATTACTAGTAGTAGGCACCTGGTCTTTAATACTTTCAGGACATTTAATTTCACACAACCCAGACCCACAGCAATCACATTCAACAACCAAATCAGCACTAACAGATATAAAAGGGGATTCCCTGAACACATACAAGCCAGAATTATTGCACTTGAAATGCTTGTGTTTTGAGCGAATGGTCTGTCTATAGACTTTTTTTGCGTGTGCTTCCAATGAGATGCCATGTTTCATTGCCTTGTTGGGATGACATTCTTTATTTCCCTTTACAGTTTGAATTAGACAAGTTGGGTCTGCATTAGGATCTGACTTTAACGTTTTCACACGAGAGCAGATTCTGTGGAATAGGCTTGCTGTTAAACGCCCTTTTCTGTGCTTCTTCCACACATCCGATGCCCCTTGATTCTCTGTAGCCTTGTTCAGGTCATCAACATTTTTATCCGTTAGTGATATTTTGTCCATGAACAATTGTTGTATATCCTCTGCACCAGCTCCATCTGCTTTCAACTTTTCTGCAGTTTCTATTAAAGAGGATGGGAGTTCTACTTCACAGGTCACTGTTAGTGTGTCTTCTCTTCTCCATTACTAAAGATAAACATGAGTTAGGAGCATCCTTGCTAATAAGCTCATGGAGTTCTCTACGAATACGTGATGTGTCTTGTACCTTTTGATATTGCTCTTTAGTCAAAGGTGTAAATTTCTGCTTTCCCTGCATATTTTCTTTTTCTTGTACAAGATTTGAAACATGGTGATAATGCCCCTTCTTCCACACTGCCTCAGACACAGGAAGGAGTTTAACGGATGTTTTTGATGTTGGGACGTTCCATGAACAGGTCCTACTGGTAGATGACGGTTTAGTAACACCAGTCTTTACAGCATGTTCGACTCTAAACAAAATTCCAGCAATGTGATTACATGAAGCGAGCATACCAGCTGTACACGAACAGTAACCTGATAATATTTCACCACCTGGTTCCATATCTGTGTCTTTCTTCACAACCACCCAAACGTCATATGGTTTGTTGTTTATAGCTTGAGATGGTGCCACTTTTGCTCTCAAAATACAAAATGGGCTGTTCTGTCTGATGTTATGAAATGATATTTCCTTCACCCAGTCACTACAAAAATAACGATAAGCTTTCCCTTCTTTATACTCATTCATAAGTCTGTGTAAAATTTCTTTGGGCGTTTTGTTGTTTAGGTATGTGGCAATGTCTGTGATATATACAGAAGGCCATTGTAAGATACCGGCTTTCTCTCCTTGCCATCCGTCCTTCAAAGAAAGGGGATCTGGGATGATTTCACCATTGACCAGCAACTTAGATTTGTACTCTCCCAATAACTGTTGTTCAGCCTGTTCCGCACTTGTGTCTGCAGGAACTTTCTCTTCCCATGCACAGAATGCTCTGTAAGTTAAGAAAAAAAGTTTACACAACACATGAGTATATCGTTCCTCTTGTTTCAAAATTACAAGGTTAATTGGTTATGATTGATTGATTGGGGTTTAACACCATACTCGGGGGTATGTCACCTATATGACGGTGTTGCAAGGTTATGTATTTTGGTACATACAAATTGTATGCAAATTCATAAAAGTAAATTTCTTAGGTACTTGAATATTGTATTTTTTTAATGTTATTAACCACTATATATATTTTTTTGTTTCGCTTTGTGTCAAAGGCTAACAAATTAATGTTTGTCACTTGTATGATTGAGATTGTGAAAATTTAAAAAAAAGGAAAATGACAGAAGCCACTATTTTTTTAAAAAAACCCAAGATCCCAGAGTGAGACATTGAATTAAATAAAACAAATTAAAAAAGAAAACGAAATTTTAAAACAAAATGTCATGAAATGCGTTTGAGAAGAGTTATTTAAAAAAATAATAGAAAGTCTAGCCTACTGTGACATACATACATGTTCAAATTCTGAAAAATATTAGCTATCCTAACAAGTTTTGAAGCAAATGATTTGCGACAATATTTTTTTAGGATATAGTGTGTTATTTAAAATTTATTTTAAAAGGAAATCTTCAATGTGGACCTGTATATTTCCCTATATATTTTCGCCTACCATTGATTTATAGAAGCGTAATCAAATTAAGATTTATTTAAATCTAGTTGATGTATTTACAGGAAACTTGGCATATTATTTAAGAATATATTGATCTAGGTTATGTCCAAGTTTAATAAAGTTTGGAGATGTGGAAAGTCTCAAATTTAATCAGAGGTGTCTGCCATTTTTAGTGATTGAACAGGAGGGTGTCAGATTTATTTCACCTCTCAGGAATGATAAACAAAAATTAAATAAGATTAGTTAGATGTTTTTTAATCGAAATACTCTGCCAAACATATAAATATATAATTTAACAACATTGTGTATTTTCTAACAAAAATATCAATAAAAACGAAAACTGAGCACTTCAAAAGAGGACCCTCTTGAATATGGACTTAAAAAATGGAAATGAACATGCCATTTTGTGGCTATTATTCTCGTCTACATGAAGTCTACTATTTTACATCAGACAACATTTAATAATCCTAAATAAGCAAATAACTTGGAAGAGAAATCTTCCTTAGAAATATTTATTTAGGTATTTGTACATTTCTGGTCATAGAAGTTATCAAATTTTGGGGTGTCACTGTGAACTGTTTTCATCCTCACACTGATTGTTAAAAAGTTTTTTACGGCAACCATTTTTATAAGGCCTTTCGTTGTAGTGGCTCAGACGTTTATTTTATAGTTTCTAAGGGCGAAATATAAAAGAGAAAAAACTAAAAACTATCGTCTGAGCCCCTCGGGCTATAAACTTGTGAAGTGCAAGGTTGATCAATAGGTCTCAGTAGTGTCACTGGAAATAGCCTATAAACACGAACTGTCAAGCGTTGTTGTTGTGAAATATTCATTCCTACCTTGCTGAAAGTTCCTCGAAATTCCCCTCCACAGATTTTTTTCGCACAGCTAAAAATACTTTGAGTGCTGACGTAGACCACATTTTAAACTTTCCCAGGGTCATATCATTAAGCCCATCCATTTTTTACACGATAATCAGCAATAACAACTCGATGAAAAGAAACGTCAACTCTTGTTTATATACTTGAGGAGTACAGGATCTGTGGCGCGATTTTATTTTTTACTCGTATATCCGGGCACTTCGGATGTGAGTTGTGGCGCGACCGAGACCGGCAACCCGTGTATTACCGTTACGCGCCACGACAATTTAAACGAAGGCCTGCCTTGCGTATCAGCGCCACCTAGTGGATTAGTGCTTAAGGTTCACCATTACTTTATTATCATCTTTTAGAAGTTTGGCGTTTGCTAGTTTTATGTCGCACAACTCTTAGTACAACCGTGAAAATATTAATTTAAAAAATATGCAAATATTTCTCTAACAGCTTGGTATGTTTCTAAATTATATTTAGTGGACAGGCAATTAGTATTGTTAAATTAAAATGTTTCAACTAACCATGTAGTTAAATGGACAGGTCAGCTTTGCCAAAAAATACAATTGATATTTTCTAAAAAAGATATTAAGCTCAATGGAATTGGAACTTATGTTTTCCTCACTAAGACATTTTAAATCTCCTTAAAAGGTAGTTAGGTCTACACGTACTCCGCGACCTTAAAAGACTCCTATACAGGCATATTTTTAGTTGAAAACGTGTCATAGGTTCAATTTTTTTTAAATAAAGGTAAACCCGGACACGAGTTCTTTACAATAACTTATTCATTATAAGAATAAATACCCGATTAAAGCAAGGCTAGAAGACTAATAATAAAGGATCAGGTGTCAAACTTATAAAAGCGTCCATCTAGTTTTGACACCATTATTCAACCTTGGCTCACAGTTAAAGAACTTACATGAATAAAATATAAATATAATAGCTGAAAGCATTGGTAAACCGATTGACTAGGCACCATACGTGATCAGTCATTTGATTGGACAGACATCATGCGTGATCAGTTATATGATTGGCTAGGCATTATACGTGATCAGTTTTTGATTGGTCATGACGCGTTTTATTCTTGTTATATATTCCAAAAGGACGGTAGTTGTTTTATCATTCGTCAACATGGCTGTCTGGAAGCTCGTCTCTCTCTTCTATCTTGTAGCTGTGTATGTAGACGCAGGTATGTGCTCATCAATTTTACCTTTACGTATTAAATACCTTGTCTCATTACTTTCTTAAGTAAAGATAACGCTTCTTAGTTTGAACATATTATTGTTTAGAAAATATTGTTAATGAACACTTTCTAATCGACACACAATGAGTTCAGGCGTATTCTCTTAAACCTTGTTATTTTCTTAAATATGTGTGTGAAAACTTTTCTTAGTTAATGTAAGTATACATAAAATAAGTATATTTTTCTGTTGTTGGCCGAATATGGAGCGCCAAAGGTTGCAATTTAAAAAAAAACAATTGATTTATGAAAAAATATATTTATTAATTTAATCAAATTTTAAATCGTGTTAAATTATTTAATACATATTGTTTTATATGGCTCAATCTCTTTTTGTAGAATTATGTATTGAAAGTTTCATGCCGTCGTTAAGTAATGCAAATTCCATTGAATACTTTTAGCACTCAGTGTTTCATAAACAAAAAAGGAATATCGTTCAATTAGTTGAATTTTGGGTAGTATTATGCATCCAATCATTAGTCGCATTGCATTACACATTTGCTCGAGATCGTATTAAAATTGCACTGTAAACAAACCCAAGTTATATTGTTTATGGTAATTAACTATGTTGTTAATTCCTCCAATCATGTAAATTTTACTTGATTTTTTCATGATACCAGTGTATGTTCCTCTTGTTTAACTTTAAATAACGCCGTTTAATTTCTGTCACTATTACTGTCAACAATTTCGACTTGAGTAATTGCAAATCGTCTCCCTTGAACATTTCCTTGAGAACAGCTATGGTTCTACCTCCAACGAGAGGATCGGTTAACCTTGCGTCTGTTTATTTGGGTCAAATTGAGGTTATCCAAGAATTAAAGTTTCTTGGGATTGTGTTGAACGACAGACTGTCTCAGGCTTCACATATATCCTTTATATCTAAAAAAAATCCCAAAACATTGGTATCATGAAACATAATTATCTAGAAGCACTTAAACAAAGAGCACTTCTTACATTATATCGCTCGTTAATTCATCCTTGTCTTTCTTATGGAATTGCCCTATGGGGATCAACATATCAATCTTATATCAAACCTCTTCCCCTTTTTAAAAAAAAATAAAAGAACCACTCTCATTCCCTAACTTGGCCATAACGATCCTCTATTTCAAACTCAAAATATTTTTTCTTTTCCACAAACTTTGCCTATTTTCTATGTTACTGTCTCTTCATACAATTGTTAACCCCCTTACTGCCTTCCTATTCAAGTTCGGCCCCTTTTTTTCCAGACAATTTACTTGTCACCCTTATTTAACAAGAAAATAAGAAGTAAATCTTTACATACCTGTTTTCTTTTCTAACATTTCCTTCTACTGGCATAGGCCTTATCGGCATTACAAAAAGAGTGTTTTCGTCCGCTAGTTTCTATCGTCCGCTAGTTTCTATCGTCCGCTAGTTTCTATCGTCCGCTAGTTTCTATCGGCCGCTAGTTTCTATTGTCCGCTAGTTTCTATCGTCTGCTAGTTTCTATCGGCCGCTATGTTCTATCGTCCGTTAATTTCTATCGTCCGCTAGTTTCTATCGGCCGCTAGTTTCTATCGTCCGCTAGTTTTGACGGATTAACCATTGGCTATTGAATACAAAATTTACAATTCAATAGTTGCAAAACTATATGTTCAAAAATAAAAAGCATATGTTCGATACTTTTCAAATATGCTTAATAATTGGACGTACATTATGTAGTTTTAAAAATGTATTTAATATTTATACAATTAATTTAATAAATATATAATAATATCTAAATTTTTATTAAAGCTAATATGCCTCCTTTTGTCTTTATGATTATCATCTGTTCAAATAGAATTGACTCTAACCTAGATACTAAATGCTGTATTACCTTTGTTGGGAAGCATTAGATAAAGTAATTAAAATGTACAGAATCACTTTAGTCCGTGTATGAGCAGATTACCACAGCCAGTGGCCTTAGCCTAACACTTCCAATAGCTCTACAAGAGTTCTTTCGTCATTTCTGTATCGCAGTCACATTGAAAACGAGTCCAATGTCGATCCACACAAGGCGGCAAGGTGTCAAAATGCTCACACATTAATATAAGTTTTAAAACCGTACAGGACAAGAGACATGTTCTTCTTAACCAAACCGTGGACACTAGGCTGAAGTTTCCCTTGATTAGGCCTCGGACAAAAGGCCCAGGTTCATTATCACCAGATCTCTGACAATATGTTTAGGTTCTTGAGAAGACCTCGAACAATATGTTATTGTTGTCCTTGACCAGAGATATGAATATAGGCTTCATCTGGACGCGGGCAATAGGCTCACGTCACCCCTGACCAGACCTCGAACAATAGACTCAGGTTTGCATCAACGTGGCTTCTGGCAATAGCCTCTGGTTCCACTAGACAAAATCTCGGACAATAGTCTCAGGTCGGCCTTGACCAGCCCTCGGGCAATAGGCTCAAATTCCCCTTGACCAGACCTCAGAAATTGTGTTCAGGATCCCCTTGTCCATTCCTTAGACAACATGCTTAGGTTCGCCTTGACCAGTCATCGGACAAGAAGCCCAAGTTCACATTGGCCAGACTTCGGACAATAGGCTCGTTATTACTGACCAGATAGACAGTATCTCAGGTTCCCCATGAACAGACCTCCGACAATAGGCTCACGTACCCCTTGGCCAGACCGCCGACAATAGGCTCTGGTTGCTCTTGACCAGATATTGGACAATATGCTCCGGTTCACCCTTCCAGACGACGGACAATATGCTAAGTTTCCCCTTCATTAGGCCATGGACTAGACCTCGGATAATAAGCCCAGGTTCCTTATTGCCAGACCTGTGGCAATATGTTTAGGTTTGTAAGAAGACCTCTGAACATAGGCTTGATCTGGCCGCTGCCAATAGGCTCACGTCACCCTTGACCAGACCTCGGAAAATAGACTCAGGTTTGCATCGCCGTGGCCTCCGGTTCCACTGGACCAGACCTCGGGCAATAGTCCCAGGTCGGCCTTGACCAGCCTTCGGGCAATAGGCTAAAATTCCCCTTGACCAGGCCTCATAAATTATGTTCAGGATCCCCTTGACCATTCCTTGGATAACGCCTTGACCAGTCCTGGGACAAAGCGCCCAAGTTCACATTGGCCAGATAGACAGCATCTCAGGTTACCCTTAAAAAGACCCCCGACATTAGGCTCAGATTCATCTGACCAGAACTCCGACAGTCGGTTCAGGTCCCTTGACCAGACCTCCGACAATCAGTTCAGGTCTCCCTTGACCAGACCTCAGATAAAAGGCCCATGTTTCCCTTGACCAGACCTCCGACAATTGTCACAGGTTCCCCTTGAAAAGACCCTTGACATTTCAAAGGCAAAAATGGCAACATTATTGGTTAACTATTGTAAAGAGGTAACGATTCAAAAACTGAATCTACATATTGCATAGCATCGAGACAACCATTGACATACTCTTTTTTCTAATCTGCAAGAATATGTATTGTCCACTCGTTTGCACTTCTTAATTTCTTCTTTTTGGAGAAAGAACACCAATTTCAACTTGTAGAATTTCCATTTGTCGTTGTTGGTTTGTTAAATCCTTTGTCGTGGCAATAAATTAAAAAATGATGGATTTTTTCTTGGCTTAAAAATTCAGACTTAGACACCATTGTCCGATGGAAGCTACGGTTGGAAAATGAGCCAATCAAAACAAATTCCGAGGGAAGCTTTCGTTGGGAAGAGAGCCAACGCAACAAAGTTACTCTTTAATAGCGGAGCTGAGTGAACATTATTCTGTCACACACAAGTTTGCTTAATAATTTATTTTGTAATGCGGCAATTAAACATATTCGTGAATAGTGTAATTCAAAACAATCCATAACTTCAGTTTGACACTATAAGTTCCAATCATCACCAGGGATATACGTAGGAACTATTCCGACACTGAAAAATCCCCAAAAATGAAAAATCACTGATCCGGGAATAATACCTACGTATATCCCTGATGATGATTGGAACTTACCAATCGAAACACTGTATCATAAAAAAATATTTCAAAATTGGTGTGTGTTTAGTTGTGAGAATTAATTCACATTCATGCAACCTGGACTCGAATAAGCGAGCTGTTCCCATCTGTGTCTGGTAGCTCAGT
>JAVFBY010054791.1:0-12751 GCA_034781015.1 Tonicella lineata
CGCAGCACGCACTGAGTTTTCAGTTAGGGCCTTCTTGAGGTTGGTAGTTCAGCTGCCGGTTCTTGTGTGCTACGGGCTTAATGTTTTGCAGAATAGTTCTATTTTAATTCCTTAATTTCTTTGCTGTTACGTTATCTATTGGGGTTTTTTGTTTTGTTTGGTATGCACTTGATGTCATGTTGGGTACGTTTATCTGCATGGGATGGACATTTTGTCTGCAGCGCCAACTGGCGCAAATGGACTTTTCACTGGCAATTCATTACACAAAAGTCTGAATCGAGAAGGACGGAGGTTACCGGAGACAGGCGATTTGGAACAAAATTGGCCTCCTCATTTCCATTTCTCTATCTTGTTTTCTCCGAAGCTAAAGGTTTCAACAGTTTTCCCCAGGTGTTCCCCATTGTTGTTTTAGTTTTTTTTCTGTATATTTCTACTAAGCTGGGTCATGTCAAGGTAACCTTATGTCAGGTGTTCTCGTTCACAGTGTGAGTATTTTCTTGGAAACCGAATTTGAAAGGGGTGTGTTGCAACAGCTAGAAAGGTATTCAGCAATGTGGGGTTTTTTTGTGTCAAATACAAATATTTAAAGAGGCATCTGGAAAAGTGAAAATATCCTAAATAAAAATGACTTTGGTATTTCTGTACAGTATTGGTTCATTTATTTCACCTACGAATTATCTGTAACTAAAGCAGCGGTGTTTTAGTCGTGTTTATGTTGAAATGCATAGGTGTAGTAAAAAAAACAACACCCAGACAATCCTGGATTCATTCGTGGATTCATGGATTCATTCATTCGTTCGTTCGTTTGTTTGTTTGTTCGCCTACCTACCGACTCTTAAAAAAGGACTGCCCAGTCAAAATCATTTTTTTTACATTGTTCTTGTTTACACAGTCCGGGAACACAAAATATGCTCTTTTTTGCTGGACATTCGTTTTCCTCGTAAAATTAAGATTGTCCCGCGAAACTGAAAAAATATCTTGGTAAATCGCTTATTTGTAAATTTATTTGACCAATAAATGTTGTACATGATGTGATCGAAAGCAACCGACAACTCCACTTCTCATGTATATAAAGCGAACTACCCTTGGCTATGACGTCAAACACCAATCAAACAAACTTTTTCAATTCAACTTTTTATTGATGTATTTTTCTGATGTTAAATAAAAACAAATATTTAAAAAAAGAAAAACTTTTTCCTATCTTCCTACTCTATTTTGTTATTTTTTGGGGTTTGCAAGCAAAAACAAATCTATTTTTTAGGCCTTATTACTACTACAAGTGTCAATACCTTAATGTCTGTAACAAACAGCCCGAGGAAGGAAGCTCCAATCATTCTGGAATTACCTTTGATGATAAATGTCAGGCATTCTGTCTATAAACCACCATTAACCATGGCATCTGTGTCATAACGTTATCACCAAATTATTGGGCGTGTTGGATTGACTGTTCCGTCAGTCCACAACAGAGGAAACAACCAATCCGATTCCCTGTTACATATCCATATTATTCTAAAGAGCATTTGATTGGTTGATCCGTTTGTTCCGGACTGACGGAACAGTCAATTGAACGAACCCCATATCTCTCCTAACAGTGAACCTTGGACTTTATGTAAGCATACATGTGGATATGAGACATTTAGGTCATCACTAAATTGGTCAATTGCTATAGTTTAGAGTGCGTGGAATCTGGCTGATAAGGCACGATCTCGACCATGAAGACGGGACGCAAAATAACACAATTTGTTTTTTTAGGTATTAGACGAGTTAATTGATAATATTATCTGTCTAGATTGCTTACCTTGCCACAATTCCAAAGGTTAATCCAGAAATATCGGCTGACTCAGCTGTTACATGGGGTAAATGGTCTGCGGTCACTTTCACAAAAGATCATTCGTCAGTAAACGTTTTTGTTTTTTTGTTATGTTTTTAGACGGCATTGAGTGGGGTCTAGATGCTACTCGCTCTCTTGTTGGCAAATTCTTTGTTGTTGTTCTTGGTGTTTTTGTTTTTGTTGTTGATGTGACACAAACTAATTGGGACTATTTCTCTGTCAATAATGTTAAAATTGGGCAGTATATATACTTGGTAGTAATACGCAGGTCATAGCGGGGCCGGAATTTTCAATTTTACAATGGTTTTCAATAAAAGCGATTTTATAAATGCTCACAGCACAAATGTCAAGGCTTAGAGGCATATATTGATAATACGTGTCTTAAATTAAGCCTGGGACCAAAGGATTCGTTTTTGCTCCAGGTCACGGGGTATGTCTCACAGAAGCGAACTTGTGCTTTTTCTTCTTTTTAAATATCTTGTAAATTTGATTGTCTCCAATGAATGGCGTTCGGGATGGCATTGGCCCTACTAAGGAATATAGCTGTCAATAAAAGGGCCTACTAAAATAAGGACTAGAGTAAACTAAAGAGATAGGCATTTTAAACCATAATTATGCTAGCCGTACAAGCCGACTGACCTGGGTTCAAATCCCGGTTATGGTATGTTTAGTTACATATAAAGCCAACACGGGAGTTTTACTCTTTTTTTTATTAGTTTCATTGAGATCTCGATTTTGGTTAATCAGAGCTTTTGAAATTTGAGATTGTTGACTGGATGAGTTCGCTTTACCTGTGCGACTATTACATCTTGGAGAATTGCCGGTGCGTATGAACCAGGTAAGCCTAATGCTGACCAGCCGCTCTCGAGCTTCGTATTCGTTCAGGTGTATATCAGTGTCGTGGAATGGGATACTCTCGCACGACCTGGTCTACTTTTCATTCTAACTTTGAAATTGTTCTCTAATCTTAACAACCATCGACTCACTTCGCTGAACGACCGAGTCACCTATTTAAATCTGATCCAAATGACGCGGGCTGGATTATTTCACATTAACCTTGAAACTTTTCCAAGTCAGTTTAAAGAGGGGGTAGATTTGGATTGTGTTCTTTATCCATTAAGGTGCACTATATTGGCTTTCCTATAATATTTTCTTGGTAGAGCACCACGTAACGCCAAGATAACGCGTGTTATCAAATGTCGGTAGATGGCAAGTAACGCGTAAAAGTGCGTGGTGTACTTTTTCACTTATTATATTTTCATATCATATATTCTGTGTGGTACATAAATGCAGTACTGCCTCCAAGAAATGTACCTCATGTTGACAGAGATGAAAGATCATACCGACAACTGTTGCTAAAACCATGTGTTTGGACAATATAAATTAGAACAATGGTTCCTCGTGCTGTGTTTGGGGACCAATCTAGTTTGGTTCATAATCCTGCACAAATGACCAGAAACTAGATAATAATGGTTGATACGTTTATGTATTAACGAAACTGTTTGCTTATCAAAGATAAGTTGAAGTGGTGATATATTGTATTTAATAAAAAATATAGCTGGCGACGAGCTCGGTAGTTAGAAAATGTAATGCTACGAATAGCTATTTTTTGTAAATTTATAAGCAGCTTTAAATGGGTGATATAAGCACTATACCCCATACTAAATTACCGTATAGTAGCACAAATAGGGAGCTTTTGTTAACACACACTCTTGCTATTGACTATATAGATACGCACGGATGGCCCTCTGCGTTCATCTATTGATTGATGTTGCTGTTATTTGTGTCACGCCCCTTAAAAGTAGCTATCACAATCAAACAAAAAACACATTCAATGATTTCAAATTTCATGCTTTTAAAAAGGTTTCTGTTACGAAATGCCCAGGGAAGTTTCTCACACGTCATATAAATCTAAGATTTCGCCTAAATTTGGAAATAAATAAAAATAGATCAACACTACAATGAGTGAATCAGAATAGATGTTTGGAATCCTATTGAGAAACACAAACTAACACAAGTACGAAATGCACTCACCTATTTTTTTTTGCAGATCAAAGAATGAACTATAACAAACAACAACAAATAAATGTGAATTTACGTAAAGCTTATATTGGCTGTCAGGTGTTGTAGTAAAACCATCCCACCAATTTTGTTCCAAATCGTCCATATCTGGTAACCTTCGTCCCCTCCAATTCAGACTTTTGTGTAATAAATGGCCATTTAGAAGGACATTTGCGCCATATATGACACTTTAGACAAAACGTCCACCTCATTGAAGATGATCGTATCCAATATGACATAAAGTGCATACCAAACCAAAAACAAAAAATATTATGGAGAACGTAACATCATTCGAACACATGGTTTCCCATATAATACTCTGCAAAATCCGTGTGAGAACACCGCGTGGGATACTTCATCCCACATACGTATGTGTGATGAGAGCGCGACGCATGTGAGACAATAAAAATGAGTGCTCTTTTGTGACGTTTATATCTATTATGACGCCATTTGAATGCGTCGCTTTCGAGTGCCTTTCGCGTCATATGACTGGCTGCAAAAACGCATTTATTTTCGTTTGTTTATTGTTGTTTTGTCAAAAATAGAGGCGTGTGGAATTATTTGGGAAAAAGTATCCCTTATAACATATGATTTTTGAATGAAAATTACCACTCTCGAGAAGGAAAAACCCATCCCCACCTCGCCTGCGGCTCGGTAGGGATGATTTTTCCTTCTCTCGAGTGGTAATTTTCATCCCAAAATCATGTTATGTGGGATCCTCTTAATCTCTAGACGTAAACACGTATAGAGACACCATGTGCTATAAGGCTGCAATTCCACGTTATAGAATAGAATATAATATAATAGAATGTTTTATTTCAGACAAATCATGTCCATATTCAGTGGTTTACAAAGTTTACAAAACAGTATTACATTTAGACAACACATGCTGCCATCTCAACACCAAGCGGGACGAAAACACCGCATCGCTTTCTTGAAGTAAACGTATGAACGTTATGACCTTATCTCCCCCAAATGTTCGATTTTAATTGCCCCAATCAGCGACGCTCCCTCGAAATGAGAGAAAAGTCAATCGTGCACCTTAATTCCCCTTTCTGAATTCACTGTCGGCATCTAATTAATGGTTTGCACACAAAACAGATATATGCCTTTTATAGGTTTGGCTACCATTAGTAGTCATAAGTATCATCTTGTTGACTGATAAATGCACGTTAAAACTGCATGTGGAAGGCATTTTATCCTCTTCTCCGCTTTTAATATTATATATCGGTTGTGATTCGGCCCACTGAACCTAAAGCCCCCCCCCCCTCCACTTCCCCCAAACACTAACTCCGGACTCAATACAGTATGTGAGTAGGTTTAGTAAGGAATTGGGGGAGGGAGGGGGTTGAGACGTGGAGTGCCTATCTAAGAGCCATCGAGCCGCGTCCTCCCTGTATAGTAATCTCAGTGTGCGTGCTCCATATACTTACACCTTGAAACTTAACTACATGATATTAGTTACAAATTAACATTAAAGGAGAAGCTATACCTTAACAATAAGTGTGTCGGTGAATTTCCACTTGTGTTTAATTCTTAGTCGGCAAGTATCAGTAGGGCCTATCAACCAGATCCTTACAACAGAAACACAAGTATACCACCTATTCTACAGAGAAACCATGCACAATTGGCTTTCTATCATTTCTTCTTGGTAGAACACGACGTGACATCACAATAACACGTGTTGCAGGGTGTCTGAAGATAACAAGTAACGCGAGAAATTACGAGGAAAGCCAATAGTGCACCTAACTCAGAGCAATGGCGTTAAAGATGATTCAGGATCATTGCATCTCCATTCGGTTCTTTGTCGGGTCGTGCGCCTCAAACCGGAATATACAGCTACGATTTTAATTGGCTGCGTACAAACTAACACGTTACGTGATGCAACCTTTTTAAAAAAGTTCCATATTTGTCCGATTCTGATAAAGTGTCTTATTTAACACTCTACTTATCTAACATTCCCCCGGTGACGTCACTGCATGGCTTAATAGATTACTGCTACGTCACCTGATTTTTAAAGCCTAATCTCTTCATAACTAATGCAAATTTTTTAATGAAACAATTTGAAAATCGTACAGCAATCAATGGTGTTTGTAAGACAATTTGTTGGTATAGACCATTTCGGAGAACGAATGCCCACAACAAGTTTCTACTGGTCGTTCCAATTTGATAGTTGTTTTCGAAATTTCTATGACAAGGTAAACTTAATCTTTATTAATTATGAATAACATAGCTTTCATTTGGAAATAAGGCATCTTTTGTACTTGAAAGACAACAAAAAGGGTGGGCGACAATTGCTCCGAGCCCGATGTCAACTGATAATGTTTATGTAAAACTGAATCATTTATGACGGAGCAATCGTCGTCCGAGAAATGTCGCCAGAGAAAATGTTGCTGGAGCAATTGACGCTGTAGCCATTGTCGTCGGACCAATTGTCGCGGATGAATTTTCTGTTTTTCGGAGCATATGCCCGAAAGCGTTTCAGAATTTTTTTTCTGAATTAAACGTTATCGTTTTTCTTTAACGCAATCTAAAGGAAAACGGAATGAACTGCAGCACCCCTTCCCCATGCCCTCAGACACACATAAACGAGAACAACTGTATACTTTGTGAATGTGTTATTATCCAAACTTGTGAGTTTCGAAATCGAAATGTCGTTCAGAAATAAATAAATGGTAGATATTTTAGGGGGAACGGACACAAGCCTTCCTGGACTTTATCCTACCCGTACAAGAGCCTCTGCGGACATGATCCCCTCTGGCCACGATCCCCGCCCGGACTTTAGCCTACCCCATCCGGACACGAGCCCTTTTCGGACTCTCTTTATCTCGCCTGATCGCATGGACATATTGTAGATGAAATCTTAACCCAAAAGCACTGACATATTCTTGTGGACATCTCTCTTTCGTCATCCGAACGCATGGTATCTCTAGCCGTGAACACGTAAAGAGACACCATGCGCTACGAATGCCCCAATCAGCGGTCGCGCACTAGATCACGCGCAGAGCTGTCGCTTGTCGGCCTTTTGGTTGATGTTCCGACACATACTAGAACATTTCGTATAGACTCAATAAATGATATAACAACCATGTGCTGCATATCGATATGACTGTCGATAGAAAACAAGCGCTTGATCTTGTGGAAGTTGATTTCGCTTTTTGTTTGCTGCTTAGGCCTACTGCATCCCTTCTCAACTCGAGTCATACATATGAAATGACTTATTTAATGGTCAGTGAATTTCGAAGCGTTGGACTAGATTACCTGCCCTTATAGTTGACCGATAAAACACTAAAGACTATATATTCTGATAACGCCTCCGGCATATTTAATATGCCAAGGGTAAAACAAACGTTCTACTCTTGGCTTGGGAAGATGCTCTCTTTCAGTTTTGTATAGGCTACTATATCCAGAACATATTAGTTCTCCTCAGGCTGCAGTTTATATAGAATAACATTAAAATGATTCCACGCATTAATATGATCTCAGTATAGTCATGCATGCACATTTTTTATTTCATTTATATCTTCGTCATTCACATGTGAGCTTTTCAAACAAGTGTCACATAGCCTCATAAAACTTGTCAAAATGTGCTTAGTAACTGCTCAAGAAACGTCTGTATAATGTCAGCCTTTAGATCAATATTTGCTCTACAGCTCGAGCTACTCGACCCCGGGTGCACATACACACGTCTTTTCAAATGTATATATATTTATATGATTGTACATTATGGACAAATGGATACTGGGCATATACGAGAAGATATGGCCCAGGGAGAAGCGGTAGATATATTCTATGTTTGACCTATAGATATATTAACAATACAGTCCAAACGTTCTCGTGGTAACACAAGACAAGAGTGCGACTCTTCAAAACGCTATTGAAAAGTCTCTGGGAGGGCATGGCATAGCCTATAATGTTCCGGCGCTGTCAAAGTTTGTCGAATTTCGAGTAGGCCTTTATAAATCCATTATTTGGATTTTCTATTATTTCTTCTTGGTATAGAACACTACGGGAAGTCAATATAACATGTATTACTAGGTGTCTGTAGGTGGCAAGTCAAGCGAGAAAGGGCGTGAAAAGTCAATCATGGACCTATAACTAGAAGCAGTATCCACACTAGCCTACACATTGTATGGGGCCTACCAATTCGGGGCCATTTCTTCAGCGCTAAATTAGTACTTAATGTACAAACGTATACTGTGTAGAATACAAATATAAGATATAGCCTATTTCCGGGTAAAATAGTTGTCAAGTTGATGTACGTCAATTTGATGCATATAAAATGGGACTTCTTTGTGACCAAGCCGGTTTTATACCGGCGAAGGTTTCAATCAAATGCCAGGATACATAATAAAAATCGATAAATATATTTCGCTCAAGTCAATTGAAAGGTGCTGGTAAGCTTCGATTAGGTTCAATGGATGTTTTCTTTTTACGCCGTATTCCAAAGGTTATTTAACTTATGTGGCCTTGGTAGCAGTAGGCAATGTCATTTGATTAAAACTTTCGCCGGTCTATAACCGGCTTGGTCACAAAGAAGCCCCATTTAATGTAGTGATATCATATTATGCATCAAATTGATGTAAATTATGCGGCAGTCATTCGGCGAATTACAACTGTAAGAATACGCACGATCTTCATAACGTTTAAATAATTACTTTCAAATGTAATAATGCATTGATTGACATTCTATTTGTTTCTTTTTAACAAATTATACACATTCACACGGATTTCCAAGGAAAATGCTTTTCTGTAAAAGTGGGTTCTCCGCCTTGGGAATAGTGCACGAAACTTAAAGCTTGATGTGTCGCTTGTTTGTCCCAGTTCTAGTCTGGGTTGAAAAGCTAGATGGTACCTTAAGGTTACAAAATGTAGGCAATGTATAGTGGAGAAAATCGGGCAAACCGGTTATTTAGCACAAAAATGGATTCGGGCATTACAATAAATTCTTGACACTACATTCGATACAAATATCATTTCTTACTAAAAACGCTTTCTATTTTTTTCTCATTGTAAATTGATATGCATTGTGCTATATTTCAGTTCTTAAGTCCCAGGTACAACAAACCGCACAAGACTGGATTGCAGGATATCTTCTATTTATTTCACATTTTCACTTGCTATTTTATTTGACGTATTGCTAAAATAAATAAAAGTTGTCATCCCTTTGTTCTAAATAATTAAGGTTTCGGAAAAGAAAATTAGATTGAAAGTTCTGATTAAAATTATAATGCATTTTAATTCTTGTTTGTTTTTTAAAATATGGTAGCCTACAACGATGCGCAAGCGTCATTTTCACTTAACTATGGTTGGCCTTTCTAAACTAGGATCAAGTTTATATTTATTTAACAGCTCGACCTAGCCCGGGCCATTAAAGCTTATTGTCATAAAAGCTTTAAGAATATAAAATATACATAATTTGTGAAAATAAATCGCCAGATTTTTGGGACAGAGTAAATAGATTCAGCTGTGAACAATACCTGTCTCCAGTTACCTCCCCTTGAATTTATTATCATTAAGTTATATTTTGTGAATTGTCAACTGAATGCCGAGGTATAATAAAAGGAAGTTCTCGTTTTTATGTACAGTGTCAACACACAGGTAACAAGGACAGCCTTGGAAACTCGGAGAAAAGAAAAAACTGACACCAAGCTGTAAATACATATCGAGGCTAGGCCTTTATAGCCTACATATCATGTTGAAGCCTAATATGGCCATCTGATGCGTGTCCTGCCAAGCATGCACGAAGGTGGTTCGGAAAGATCAGCTGATTCTGAGACAGACAATAAACCAGGCCACTATCATGTGGCAATAAGGGAATCGAGAGGGGGCAGACAGAAACTTACAGGTCACTAGCTAGCAATAGTGGAATCGAGAGGTAGGGAGGAGGTATAAAGACCGATAGTTTCATGGAAAGTTCAGCCTAAAAAAGGGAGGGAAATAGGCAAAGTAGGCATTCTGTAAAGGAACCATTTTCACGAAGTAATTTTGTTCTGTCGATAGCATTGAAGAGCTTTCCCGTTTTGGCAGTACGGCAGAGATCAAAGCCGATGAAATACATAAAACGAATAAACACATAGTAGGCCTATTTTAACTAGCACTGGGAGGAGACAACTTCTTCTTGTTTTGTAGGAAAATAAAGGCAGTTCTGACAAGGGTATGAATTGAGCTTAACGTGGGGCCTAACCTTTCTTGTATCCAGAAGGTGGCATAGAAACCGACATCAGATTAACTTTTACAGTTTGATAATTCCAAGACCTCATTACCCAATCAGCTAAAATCATCGGCCATCAACGGTATTTTCGTTAATTGGTTAAAGAGGCTATACCTCAAAATTTCGGTATAAGCTTTATCATACTTTCGTGAAAATTCAACACTTTCCTTTTCATATAGGCCTACCTGATTCACACTAGTTGTGAAAGAAAAAGGGAAAAAAATGGTGTATTTCGATGAGTTTTTTCGATATGCACAAATGTCTATTCGCGGAAGCCTTCCTCGTGAATTGTCCCCCAAGAAGAGCCACTGTTCTATATAAGATCACACTAGACATATGGCCTGTCCATATATGGTTGAGTTCCCACGGTCTTCTCTTTGATGTATAGGCCTACACGGAGTTATCCGAGTTTTTTTTTGTAGCGATAACCATCAAATTGACGTAAATTATGCGGTCGTCGTCCGTTAAATTACAGCTGTAAAAATATGAACGACCTATATGACGATGTCATACGACAACAGAGTAATGCAATGTTTTTATATCTTTACTATCAAATGTAATTGTACGGCAGCGTATTAGGGCCACAGTGTAAAAAAAATGCATTTTATCTCCTAATTAGGAGATAATTAAGTCCTAATTAGGATATAATAAGTCAAATACAGTATTACACTTCACATTTTGTGTAGTTGTTTTGCTCTTTACTTTTTGGAGACCGCTATCATATAGATGAAATACCAGACTGATTGATTGATTGACCGATTGATTGGTTGGTTGGTTGGATAATTAATTGATTGATTGGCACGTTAGTTGGTTGATTGATTGATTGACTGATTGATAAATTAAGTGATTGATTGATTGATTAATTGATTTTAGGTTGTCTGATTGGTTGGTTGGTTGGTTAATTGATTGATTGATTTAATTGATTGATTGATTGATTGGTTGGTTGATTGATTGATTAGTTGGATGGTTGGTTGATTGGCCATTATCTAGCGGCTAGCTAGCTTGATTGATTGATTGATTGATTGATTGGTTGGTTGGTTGGTTGGTTGATTGATTGATTTGATGGTTGATTGGATAATTGATTGATTGAGTGAGTGAATGAGTGATTGGTTGATTGGTTGATTTATTGAGTGAGTGATCGAGTGATTAATTCATTAATTTATTTGGTTGATTGATTGATTGTTTACGTGTTTTACGCCGTGCTCAAAGGTATGTCACCTATAAGAAAGTGAAATATGCCGAATGGGTAGATTATTTCGGAACCAACTGAATGGGTATTAAAATAATGAATTAAAGCATTCTATTTATAAATAGCGTAAAATGAAAGCTCCTTGCGAAAGAAAATTGTTTGATTATAACCTTTACGTTATTTGTGGGATGTGTAAATATAGTAAATCAAGTTAACTTAAACAAGTGGAATATTTATAACTTTTTATAGCCATAAAAAGTTATATTTGCGTAGAGAAAGAGTAATTTTCACTGCTGATCAGTGATAAAATTGAACTGAATTGCCAGATAGAATACTACTAATCTGAGATGTGTGTTAACAATTTTATTATGGCCATGTTGGTTACAGGGTCAATGTCTATTTTCGTTTTCTGGGGATAGAGCTTACTTATTAGAACATAAAATTTATACAATTTCAGGCAGATGGAATTAAGTTGGGGAATCGCGAATCCTCTGCTAACAAATGGCTGATTCTGATTGTTGTATAGGCCCCTACGTTCGATTACGTTACGTGGTCTCAGCTTCCAAACTCTTCTCAACTAATAGTTGTTCACACGAAGAGGTTGAAGCCCATCCCTCCCCCTCTAGATCCCTCCGACCAAAATAAAAACTGTCACGAAAGCTCTGTTGAGTATACCAATTTGGGCATGCGCAGAATCTTTCCGTAAGAAGCAATTAAGCGACGCTGACACATTCATTGGATTTGCTGACATTTGCGCCTTATGATAAATTTTGTCGCAGAATAATTGCACGTGTGAAAACGATTAAGCAGTTTTAAGCTTGTTTTTAGGGGGCCCGGAACGGGTCACTAACTAACACTTACAAATCTTGTTGTTGTTGTTGTTTGTCTTGTTGTTCTTGGGGTGACGCTATTTGAAAAAAACGCTAAGGCATTTTGATTTCTTATCCGATTACCTAGAAACTTGACATGATTATTCCTAGCGGTGTAACGCATCGATTGCGAGTAAATAAATTGTGTAGATTGTATAAAACATAGACATTTTTCTTGAACGGAGTCAACATTCCGGCTGTTTTAGTATAACCATAGACATTAGACAGGGGTACAGACACGAGCCCTCCTGGACTTCATCTCCACCGGACACGAGCCCCTACGGACATGATTCCCCCCTGGATACGATCCCCGCCCGGACTTTATCCCCTCCGGACACGAGCTTCCCCGGACAGGAGACCCGCGAGGTTTTATCCCCCCGGGACACGAGCCCTGCCCGGACATTATCCCCCCGGGACACGAGCTCCTCCCTGACTTGTTCCCCCACGGACACGATCCCCACAATTGATCCAAAATTTAATAAACTGAATGTCCTTCATAAAAAGATATTTAATAATTGTCTTCTTATTTTCCATAACAAGGTGAACTTAATTTTGTTAATTATGGGCAACAGAGCTTTTGTTTGGAA
>JAVFBY010054902.1:0-12746 GCA_034781015.1 Tonicella lineata
TTTTGAATCGAGTGACGACATTACAACTACAACAATGCCACGCCCTCTTTACTTCGAGTAAGATTTTAGCATGATTTATCTTGGCTCATACACGATAAGTACACGTTAAATAATTTTCCTTTCTGTGGTATTATTTTAGTTTATGAACTAACTTTGACACCACTTAAAATCGTTGCTATCTGAATTTACTGAAAAGGCAACTTTTGAGAGCATAAAATGTATCTTTAAGTGTCTGTTACCCCGTTAAGACGGAAATAGTTAAGCCTGCCTAACCAGCAACCGTTCTTCGTCCTAGGTATCAGAACCACCTTACGTTATATTAGAATGAGAGATTAAGAGTAGAGACCTACAAGTACTGCATGCCTATACCAACCAAAGTAAAATCACCAAGTGAACAACCCCCATTTTGCTGTCCATTTATCGATCAACAAATGTTAAAAGCCAGGGCAATGTCCCAGATAACACATACCTTCAGTACATGGTCGTCACCTTAGCGTAAGGAGGCTTTGTGGACTTTTGTCATTTTCAAAATCAGTCAATAATTTTCAGTCAAACATTTTATTTGTGACAAACAAAATTCCCTCAAAGCAATCGACAAAATCAGCGTTAAGCTTTTGTGCCTCTATTGACAGAAGAGTTCCACAAGATCGTACTCAAGAGGCTGGAATTTCATTGATTTTGTACTCTTGTGTGTACGTTCTCAAGACGTTTTATATAACCACAGATTTGGAGCACAGTGTCTGCTTTGAGTAGCCTATGCTCATGATTGTATAACCTCGGCCCCTGGATTTTGTTGTCTTGAGCACAACTAAGCGTTCTCAATTTTTTTTTTTATAGCCTACGTTTTGAGTGCGGTCTCTTGAGTAGACTCCCAGGAGCATGAACTATCCTTTTGAGTTGACTCAGGGAGTTTTATAACCTTGGCCTTAGAGGCGTTAATTATATTTGACTCATTTAAAGGTGTAGGTCAAATAGTGAGCTTCTCACACTTCAATTATCCAGATGTGAGGCATCAATTATTTTGATAAGAACAGGTAAGTTCGTTCACACCTGAATCTTAACTGTCTATCGCCATTATTTATATTAGCAGATGACATGTCATACTACTATTCACCATAAATAATAAAACTAATTATTATTTCTTTCTCGCACAGGTGTTTTAGACGACAACTGCACATGCGCATATAAACACTATATAGTTAGGCCTATATCTTTATAGGATAAACAATTAACAAACAGGTTTTGCAGTGGGTAAAAAAAAAATAGTGCTGCTGTCTTGGTACACATTACTACGTCATAATTACAATTTTAACTTAATACTATTTTTTGTTGTTGGTATCAATACTTCAGGAAACATATAGAAACAAATAATATCTTCGCCTCTCCATCACCAAATTATACTATAAAACACAATTGAAGATCATGTAAAACCAAATGTGAGTAGCAGACTTTTGTTTCGATATATTAGTGCGATATTTGTTTTGCCTATTGCTGAACAAGTCCCACTTATGTTTATCTCTCTTATGTGTATGAAATAGGAGAGCTAAGGGTTATTTATTTTGACACGCACGGTCTAACATTAACTAGTTTTTGCCTTCTAGAGTTATGGGCGGGAGGCCTGTTGTGACCGATAATGTAGTAATTACCAATCATGTACCAGCAAGCCGATACAGTATCAACTTTTGTCTGTAAAACGACCGATACTGTTAAAAGAGAGGAAAACGTAAATAAAGTAAGAAGAGTGGGGTTCTTCAGAACTTTAGTTAACATTTGACAATTCCATACATATACAATGAGTTTAGTTGTCCACGGACAGAAGAATAAAGTATTAACATGCCATTATACCTTTATAAGGCGAGTTAATGTATTGTCCATATTAACTCGCAGGTAATTCTGTCAGTAATTGTAATAAATGAATTGATTGATTGACCGATACCTTGGTTTTGTGGTTAGACAGCTATACACTTTTTAAATAGTATTTCTGTGTTTGTGTGTGCTACGAACCTGGAACAGACTTAAATAAAACTTAATAATGCCCTCTCGGCCTCGATTTAACTCTTACATAATACTTATTTTGACAATATAATAAAACGTACATGTACCTAAACGGTTGCATACTAATTTTTTAAAAATCATATCTATACTAGCTCAACGATATTGTATTGTCGCAATGTAGATCTGAGGACATCCTATAGCAAACGGTGTTCAATGCCGTCAACTATAGTGTGGAGTTCAAGAAATGTCACCGTTTAAATTGTCCAATGAAAAAAAAGATAACAGGAACTGTGGTAAATATACATGCTTGTTCGCTTGGACAGTACCAAGTGATTCCCCGAGTAACATACTATGAATTGATAAGCGGCCCTCTGATTGGTCGACCAATCGACACCGTTTGCCATATAATGTCCTCAGATCTATAGCGCGACAATATAATACCGGAGAGCTAATATAGATCTTATTTTAATCAGATTGGATGCATACATGCGTGACAGATATATTTCGAAACACAATTAAAAGTTAACGCTCCGCTCGTGTGAGTGGTGGGTGGTGGTGCGTGTGTGTGCGGGTGTGCGTATGTGTGGGATGGTGAGGGCGTGTGTGTTGCGTGCAAGAATATATAATGTATAAATATTTAAATTTGATACAGTGATACCGTAGCTCAAATTATCATTTCTTTTAAATGTACATGTGTTTTAAAATTTGATTTATGTAGGTTTATAATTTCACTTTCTTGATGCTATGAGTTCTTTTATCATAATACTAAATCTTTTGCATCTATCTTTAAATATTTATATTTCTTAGTAAATGCGATAATTTACCATTTATCTATTTATTTTATAGGACGATGAATAGGCCTAGCTCTTATGAGCTTATGTTTTTGTTTTAAAAATGCAATCGTCTATTAATAAACTTTACCCGAACTTGAACTTAAAACAGATCACGACTGTTACGCCAAATCAAAAAAGTTTGACGACTTCCTACTCGATTGCTTGCGACAGAATTGGGAAATTTCTGTAACCTCAAACTTAGCCGACAGTCACATGAGACTGAATTGTGTATATGGTTCACCAACCTATTTTTGTCAAGAATACAGACACTTTGTTATAGGTTGCAACTTCTAGGTTTATTATCACGCAACGTTTCCGTCTAGATTTTAAGATCGTTATCAAACATATGGTATGACTATCTGACAAATTCAGTATTTATACAATTTTTACAAACGATATGAAAATAACCTACTGTTTTAGAAGTAAGCCCTATATATATAAGATTAGTAAGGTCTTTAAATCCAGTGTAGATAAATTAATACATATAAAGCATTGTAGGGAGATCTGTATAAACACTAAGGCTAATATGTAACGATGTGTATGGTATTGGTCAATTTTCAAGATTGCCGCCATTTTGATTCAATTGTTTCCTGTTTTAGTTCTTCTGTTTGATTTTATGATTTAATTTGGAAGAAATTTTGTTAACACTTATGTTTATTTGTCGTTCAAGACATCATAAAGATATTATAAGGGATAGTTTTTCAGATGGCTGCCATTTTCCAATATGGCCGCCGTTTTTATTAAAATTTTCCATCTTTGTTGATTGTATTACTTCATTTGGGCCGAATTTGGTTGAAAAATCACTTTAACTGTGGCAAAAAAGTCAAGTTAGCATAAAAACTAGATATCAAGGATGTTTTTTCGCCATTTGAGAAAAGAAAAGAGTGATTGTCAAGACACAACCAGGGCAAATTGGTGACATCACTGCTGTGACACTCAGCATGGGGTTTAGTATCAGCTAAACGTATCCAAACTACAGGTAAACATATATTTAGTGTCCCAAATGCTATCTACTGAGCCCAACACACAACCTATAACGATGTAGAAGTTAGGTAGCCGCACCTGGATTGACAGGATGTGTCAGCGCGGAAGAGCCAAGCCAAGGGTAAAGGAGCTTCCGTTACCCGGATGGTGTACAGATCGCACGGGACTTCAATGATACTGGATGAACGATCGGGCTAGATGTAGAGAATCTTGTGAACTCGAACTCAGTTGAATCCCATAGCTGAATGTGACTATACAGTACTGAATAGAAACGCGGTAAAAGGATAATCCCTCGGCCTTAAGTCGACAAATAACAACAAAAATGTATTCTTTAAATTCAGTTATGACTAAACCTCAAACTGACTGGGACAAATGCTGTTTCTGTCAGACTCAGAAAGAGAGCGGACGATCTAAAATCCCCGCCAAAAGGCAACATTGAGCAAGATGGCTATTCAATGATTACAACAAAAATTTCACTATTTCAAGCCATTAATCAGCTTCCTCTGATTTTGGGTCCAAATAGATTAGATGAAGGTAGTGGTATTGAAGCAGCCCTGAGACAGAAAACGCAAAATATCACCAGAGCTGCCGCCTCATGTTTAATAACACCAAACTTGACTGGCCCAAAAAAGGGTATTTAACTTCAAGATGCTTCGGTTAAAAATTCGAACCAAAATAAGACGAACCAGCATAGAAAACCAACTCCGAAGACTGAGTTAAGACAAGCTGCCACAATGGAGCTTGATAGAAGGTTGAATGAATGCGCACAGAATCTTAATGACGGAAAGCTTTTTGCCAGACTGAGCGGTGGAGACATCTTGGCAAAAGAACTAAAGTACCATAGGCCGTGTTTGACAGCTCTATACAATACAGAAAGAGCCCATCTTTCCACAATTAAATAAAAGGAAAAAGGAGATTCACGAGAGAAGGAAAATAATATACCAACTCGTTTTTTCAGAACTTCTTGCCTATATAGTTGAGACAAAAGCAAACAATTATTGCCCAGTCATTTTCCGGCTTGCAGATCTTATTATACTTTACAAGCAACGACTGGAACAATTTGGTATACGCACATCTGAATCTGAAATTCACTCAACCAGACTAAAAGAAAAGCTGTTGGCAAATATTTCGGAGTTCGAAACCCATAAAAGCGGAAGAGACATTCTTTTGTCTTTTAAGAAAGATATTGGGTCAGCCATGTCACAAGCTTCAAATTATTCTGAGGCAATAATACTCAGCAAAGCCGCCAAGATATTACGAAGGCAAATGATTGACTATGAATTCACATTTGATGGTAGGTTCCATAAAGGTTGGTTTGACGCAATTCCGCCAGCTCTTCTTCAGTTTGTTTGCTTCATTGAAAATGGGGCTGACATAAAATCTCAATTGAGATTTGGAGCATTTAAGACGGATTTAGCCATGGCACAACTTCTGCAGTACAACTGCTATACAAAAATAGACCAGGGGCATCAACTTATAGACATTCAAGAGATCGCGAGACGCCTTTTCCTGTGTTTATGGGTATGTGTGTCTATGCAAACACTCGAGAAAAAAAATCTTGTAGAGCTGCTTCATGACCATGGTCTTAGTATTCCGTATGATAGAGTGCTTGAAGTCTCTGCACAGCTTGGAGATGCAGCAGTTAGTAGGTACGTGGAAGAAGAGGTTGTATGTCCTTCTGTTCGGAGAAAAAGACTATCCACCACAGCAGCTATGGATAACATAGACCATAACCCAACAGCAACAAGAGCTACAACTGCTTTCCACGGAACAAGCATATCCCTCTTTCAGTACCCAACACCAGGTAATGAGGATGAAAAGCGTGAACCCCTTCTAATCAGAGACAAGAATGTGAAGAGAGTCCCAAAACTGCCTGAATCTTTCACAAGCGTCCATCTTGCTGTCTTCACAAACAAGAAACCCTCTCATCCAAAAGTGGACTGTTCTCTAAACCCTGATATTGATTTTGTAAGCCTAAAATTTACAAATGAGTTTGAATGCCTGGAGAAGGTAAGTCTTATACAAACCCTTGATGCGAATGTGAGTAAAACTTGGTCGGCGCATCGCGCATCCAAGAAGAGGGGTCTAAAGTTTGATGTAAGCATTGCTTCAATGTTACCTCTCCTGTGCGAATCAACCCATTCAGTAGCCACAATACGAGCATGCATGGGTACACTCTCTGCCACCACGAACTTCCAAGACATTTGAGGAGTATGCAGCCCTGGATGTGATCCACAAGATTCAAAAGTTAAGTTCCGTTTACAAGAAAACAGATATGTTTTTTACGTCTAGTTTGAAATCAGAAACTAGAACTAACTAAGCGAGGCCAAGGAGCTAGGCGTAGGGTTAGCAACGCTGGAAAAATCCCCCCAAACTGGCGGAGTTTCTTGAGGGATAATGAAAACAGGACTAATCTCTTCAATTGTTTAGCTAATAAAATTGTTGAGATGTCTACACAGAATATTGCTATCGTCACCCGAGAGGAACGGACTGTGACTGTGAGTAACCAGAACATTAATCTCGAAGGACTCTCACCTTGTAATCAAGAAGAAGCAGACACAAGGATGTTTATGCATCTCTGTCATGCTGTTGCATAAGTCACAGATTTGTCATGATAAAAGTTAGTGACACAGAAGTTCTTTTCATTGCCGCCATTGCATTTTCAAAGCTAAAAGAAATTGGTTAAGAAAAGATGTGGATTGTATTAGGTCAAGGATCAAACTTGAGGTGGAGTCAGGTACATGATGTAAATAAATCAATTGGCCCTGATAAGTCCGACGGCATTATTTTCTTCCACGCTTTTACTAGCTTTTCGAAGCTAAGCGTTTATCCCCCTGTGATTGGAGCTGAAGACCAGGAAATAATCAAGCTTTGCTACAGACATTGATGCAGTCAGATTGGACATGTTTGCCTTAAAGCAAAAGTCATACGATGCTATTCCTCCAACTCGAGCAGCTCTGATCGAACATACCAAGCGTGCTGCATATCCAGCAGGTTGTATCTGGAGCCAAGTATCATTCCCTCTAATAAAAGCGGACAGCCCTGCTGAGTGGGGATGGAAGATGTCAGACAACATGTGGCACATTGTTTGGACGACACTTTGCCTATTGCCTAAAGTGGATTACAGCCTCGGGTATACTTTTTGGGGCAATAATATCACCAAAGAAGCCTCCAATCAATTAAATGGTTCCAAAATCGTCTTTTTTTTTTTACTTTAAACATATAATTTGACACCAAAAGTGTAAATATTGGTCATATATGTCGATTTTCGGACATTGTATTCAAGAACCGGAAATGGCGACCATCTTAAAAAATGGCGGCCATCTTGAAAAACATCACTAAATGCACGATTTTTTCAATAATCTGCCTAGCTAGTAGGTGGCATCCTTGGTCACGGTTCATCGCAGTTTTCTTTCTTATAATCATTTTGGTTTATAGCTAGGGGGTTGGTGGGTTTGTAAAAATTGTATTAATACTGAATTTGTCAGATAGTCATACTATATGCTTGATAACGGTCTAAGGGTCTAGACCGAAACGTTGCGTGATAATAAACCTAGAAGTTGTAATCTATAACAATGTGTCTGTATTA
Source organism: Tonicella lineata (assembly GCA_034781015.1). Classification (NCBI taxonomy): domain Eukaryota; kingdom Metazoa; phylum Mollusca; class Polyplacophora; order Chitonida; family Mopaliidae; genus Tonicella; species Tonicella lineata. Next base: position 7,402 of record JAVFBY010054902.1, read on the forward strand.
TCAACTTCTTTAGACAAGGGTTTTATTCCGAGGTACATGTATATACTCTCCATTACAATCCCTTGTCGGATCGTGCGACTCAAACCAGCAGAATACACAGGTACGATTTTGATTGGATGCGTAGTATAATCGACGCATTAAATCAGATGGCGCTGGTCGCGTAGACCGTCTGGCGGCGCCTCAATACTTATAGACTCGGCAGGCTTATCGCATTCAATGACATGTATATATAGGTCATTGGCCGCATTGCCTTTGATGATCTGTGTGGTGGTGATCTATTGTACGACCCTGTAGTGATGGCCTATTGGGCTGAGAAGGCTGTACGTTTCACATTTATCCAGCTCATATAGATAAGTGATACAGATGTTAAAAGTTTAGATGATTTAATGTTGGATTTATACTGTTTGTAAGTTCTTGTCTGATTGGTTGGATTATATTGTAACAAGAAGAGTTAAGCGCAGTTATAACTACTTTAATCAACAGAAGGGTCAGTTGTAAAATCTGCTTTGGGTAGCACGATTTGCCAAGGTATTGTAATGAAGAGTTGCTCGGAATAAAAACTTTGGCTAGCAAAGATGCTGTATTCTATACCTATTAGCTTCTAAATGCCACTAAAACAAGTTATTTTTGTCCAGCTGTTTTCTTGATGTTGTTATTGACGTCAAGGCTGGTTTTCCCCACTATAAATAGGCACAACGTCATGTAGGACACCAATCAATCAACACATTAAACTGGTGGTTTGCGGGGGATATCTGATTCCCTGGTGCTCGCAGGGCTAAGATACATAAAAAAGCGGATTTTTTGTGATGACGTGTTTTTCCCCTGTCCTTATCCTGCCTTGTCTTTGACGTTACCGGTGATTGATTGGTTTTCTCGACCCATTTGACTGGCTTGCTGTCATATATGTGAAATACCAACGGTATTTAACACTATTGCAACCAACCGATGAATTATTCCAACATGACTCTCACAGCAATTTAATTATAGTGATTTTTGTAATTATTTTATTTCAGCAACACGCGCCAAGTAGCCTACATTTAAATTTGAACAAAGCCGGCCAACGTTGTTTGAAATGCATTGAATAAAAACAATTAAATAACTTCTAAATTAGATTATAAGGTTTATATGTGCTGCACAGTGTCTAATATATCGATGGAAAATAGTACTAACAGGTTTTACGCACAAAATTTCCGAATAAAAAGTCACGTTAATTTTCCGTAAATCTCTTAAAACATGTCAAGTGTACTTAATACTAGCCATCATCCAATAAATCCTTAGACACACATAGGCCGATGTTTTGTACCCATCAAGGTTACCGTACTTATAACTCGCCACAGGAATCCTGTTAGACATAAATTATATGTTTGGTTACACCTATATGTTATTTATACCTCGCCGATTTTTACGGAAATCAGTTAACACAAATCGCACACATTACATTTACATGTTTGATCAAAATGTTTCCTTGTATCTCCCCATTTTCCTAGAATCCCAAAACATATATAGGTCTATTTTTTCACATAAAGATGCATATAAAATTTACTTACATCTCACCATTTTGCTGTAGATGTTATAGTATACTTTAAATGACGAATTAAAAACAGATAGCAGACTGATATGATTTACTGAGTGCAAACGACACAGGTCACTTCATATCCCTCTACATATGGCGGACAGGGCAAAGATCCACAGGCCACCTCTACTGCGTAGAACAAGTTTCCGTCTTGGCTAGCAGAAGTAGCCGGATGTACATCAGGGTCTTGGTCCACACACACATACTCAGATCTTTTGTGAGTATGATGTCCAGACATCAGGAACCCCAGATACTCAAGATTCCACCCAGAGGGACATTCGAGACGAGCTGGTATCATCAGCTTGTTCAGTCTGCCTGGTGTTTGACAGACCGCACATTGAGCTTCGTGATCATGCTGAAATTTACCACCAGCATTGCTACGATGGAATCCAGAATTACTTTCCGTAAGTTGGTATTCCGTGCCATAAAGATATGAACCGCTCTGATGTCCTGCTACAGTTCTGTTCCACTGTGGGTCCATGGGTAAACACATATGGTTCGCTCCGGAACCCGAATGAGTAAAATGTGACCCAGCCACGATTCCGGAATAAAGTTTCAGTGTTTTTGGAGGGCAAACATTTCTTCCCCAGCGAACATAAGTGGTCCCTCCAATGGCTGGTTGTTCTTGAGTTCTACTGGGTTTTTCTCTGATCATGTGAACTGGTTCACTTGGGTCCGTACTATGTTCCATTCGTTTGTGTGATAGAGACGTTAAACCGTTTTCAATCGCATCTGTTAATTTTTCTGCCATCGATGCCAGCATTTCCTCCAATTTCATTTCAAACCCCGCGGATATACCAACGTTTCCAGGGAGGCCAGGGGGTCCATAAGGCCCTTGGGTACCATCTCTGCCGTCCCGACCATCACGACCTGGTATTCCCTGACATCCAGTTACTACCATCTGTTCGTCACTTTGTTTTTGTGCATTAGACGTGTTTGCTGCAGTCATACATACCAGGGTCAACGTAAGAGCTTCAGTCAAAGTGAGTTTGTGCCACTGAAAATACATATTGATAGGCATACATATATATTATGGACTTCTAACGGCGATTCGTATTCTTCTTTAAAAAATTCTTGTAGGGAATTACAGAGAGACTATCCCTACTTTTACATACTATTTGCTCTATGGTATAGGGCTGGTGTGACAGTGGGTTATTTATCGGATGTTCCCCCGGACTAGGCCTACAGACCAATTGGTAAACACGTGCAGTTGTAACCGATATAATTATATACGATATTGAGTATTCCCACAAGGGCTTGTTTATTCTGTCCTAAGTTACACATATAATCCTTGCTCATGTCTGTTTTGTTTAAATAAGATACTGGTAATCTGACATGGTGTGTAGTTCACTTGAGTTGGCTTCGTTCCAGGCCTTTAACACGCATATGCTTGCGCAAGCATAGATATATAAAACCGAGATGTCGTCCTGTCAACTTTCGTATTTTACTGTTAAAGTGCATTTGCTTCTTATAGTCAACAAACTGAACCTTGGCTTGACCCTGGCTTTTAAAGTTTTGTGAAAAAATCCATACTCAATCTAAGTGAACAATATAGTAAATTGAAAATCTGACTTATCCTATTTCAGTATTTTACTCAATCGTATATTTATATGTTGTGTAGAACATACTGAAATGATACGCGTTCATTTGCAGCGTCGTATTAAAAACGAAAGCATTTGCCGAAAAAATAAAAAGAAGTGTAAGCTCCTAATAGCAAAATGTAAAAACAAAAGTGTTATTAAATTGCATTGAAATGTTTCCGGAACAGGTGATGAAAATCCTGCAATTTCAGCAATGGCTACAGATTTATAATTATAAATCCTGATCTTTTACATATATACACAAAGAAAAAAGTTAAGCACCCTCAATAATTTTACAATGACTTGTCTTGCGAGGTTAGAAGTTGAAACATAATAACATAACCTCAGAAAACATATATGGTTTGCAAGAATTCATCTGTGAGAATAAGAAAAACGAAAACCTTTATCTAGCTTCGCGATTTTAATCATGTTCCAAGAGGCTGTAATTATATGACCCCAAAAGGAGTCTCAATTAGTATCGAGGTGCAGAGTCAGAAACACAATTCAACATCATGATTGATGATGAAAGATGTAATCTTGAGTCCAAAGATTATATTCTTGACCCAAATCTTCAATAGCGGATAAACTCGTCACGTGCCCGGATGGCAGCTCTCATCCTTCGTCTCATTCCTCCAGTAAGTAGTTTGGTCGATCTGCTGAATGGGCAACTGCTTCCATTCTCGACGATGAGCTACCTCAAAGAGTCTGGCATCGAACCCATTTTGACAAACTCTGGCACAATTGGAGGTAGCTCTTCGAATGGCAGCTGTCTGTCAATTTGTATTTGTCTGATGTTTATCCGGGCTGGATTGTGGTAACTATTTAACCTAGGGTTTTAAAAATTGCATACTGCATTCTTTTTTTTGTGCAGATGTGCAACGGAAAAACAAACGTACGGAATTATTCAAATGCCTGCATTATGTAAGTGAATTAGGCGCCTAATTCACTTTTTTAAAACTTGCATACTGCATTATTTTCAAAGTGCAAATATTCAACGTAGAATAAAGCATGGAATTATGCAAACCTGTCTGTCAATTTTGTGTGTCTGATCCTATGCTGGTTGGACCTTTGCTACTGTTTAAATAAGGTTTTTGAAATTTGCTTACTGTAACCTTATCTTTGTCCAGATGTGCAAGGTAAATACAATTCTCGGAATTACGTGCCGTGGCTTGGTGGTTAGAACGTCTGACTGGCGTGACCACCGATCCTCCTTCGATGTGCCACACGGGTTCGATCCCCCCGGTGGGAGTGTGGGAGGGAATAGAAGGAGTCACTTAGCTGACTTCGGCTATAGCGGGGCTTTTTTCCGAGGTTTCCTTCCCGGTTTTCCACTATATCAAGTAGGATTGTCTAAGAAGTGGAGAATCCGCCGTCATATAGTTGAACTACCCCTGAGTACGACGTTAAACACCAATCAAACAAACAAACAAAGAATTTGACGGGGAACCTTAATTGCATAAATAGTAGTTCCCAGTAAGTGGTACATAAACGTTATTTCAGACAAGAACTTTCTTTTAAATGGGCTTTATTGTTACGAAATAATCTAAACTACTGATGTACTCAATTTTAGCAGTTGGTTACATTTGTCATTGCCACTGTTTTTTTGTTAACGTGGAGAGGACTCCTGTTTAAAAACATGATATCTTATACTAACTTCTCAGTAAAATACAGACAACCTATATTGATTGATAGTTATTCTAATTGAGAAAAAAAAATGACACTTCCTTTTGACTAACTTTTAAAAACAAATAGTTTTTTTTTAAATAATTACCACCCAAGTTTTCCTAAGTATAAAAAAGAAGATTTGCGAATGAGTAAAAATAAAGTTTATTTTGTTCACTTTCTTTGTAAGTTTTGATAAACCATATATATTCTTAGTTACATAGAAAACTGATTGACTTACTTTAGAGGAAGAACACAAAGTCATCGTCATCAGATAGAGTTCATCGACTTGGTTACATAACTGGTTTTGAATAATTCTTGTGATTTTCTTTGCGTTGTGGTGTCTCGTGAATTAAACTGGTATAAAGGGGTGTGGTCGATGGTAAATCCCTTTCAATGTGTAATGTAATATTTCTGGGTCAAGATCATACAACAGTAGTTTATTTGGAGTGAAATGATGTACTATGCGTTATATGTAATAGCCCCATGTTGTGGCAGATGGGAGCAAAAAGCGACCCTGTTGTAGGCAT
>JAVFBY010055013.1:0-12745 GCA_034781015.1 Tonicella lineata
CCCCCCCCCCCCCCCAAGGTTCAAGGTTAATAGATAACAGTATAACTAATAGTCGCCGCAGGTCTCTGAACAGCTTTCCTTCTTGTTAAATAAAGGATTTCAATTACAAATTTTGTAAAGCAGCTCTGTGATTGGTCAGCAATACAATTCAGTCGACATCGTTATATGGGATATGAGTTTCCTGTTTCTCTATCATTGTGTTTAATGTGATATTTAACTTAAACTTATGTATTGGTTCTCTATTTTCAGCTTAATGCCTGGGTCCCTGTGCTAATTGTCTTGAAGCTGTTTTTGACCCGAGAGAAGTCCTGGAAATCTAATATGTGATCGCTCATTTTGAATGTAGACATTTATTTTGGTATTTTTGTCTTCATCAAGTAATCCCCAAATACCTAACCATATTAAATAATTTTTAAAAATTTAAAAAAGGCTGCTTCTTGTGATCGATCACATGTGTTTAGAACCACGATGGCCTTATCCCTACATGTTTATTTTTTTTATCTGTATTGTACTGTTTATAATCTGCTGTCCATTTCAACCTTTTCTCATTTTTTATGTTGGGTGAATACAAAATCCCCATATACAAATGCGACATAACAAGCTATTTAGGTCTGGTTTTAATCCGATTGTTTTACTCGTTGTGTTTATAGACTTCGATTCAGATCGTTTATTCATCCTAACCATCCAAGGGGTAGCCATCAGAGCTAAAACATCGACAAGAGTAAATAGCGACTTAACACTAAACTTCAACAATGCATGACTCCCAATAAACATATTATACCAACCTGAATTTCAGTTTCGTCATCCATTTCGTGGAAAATCGCACTGCGACTATAATGAGCCTGTCGTCGTCGGCGGCGGATTTGTGTGTTGGATAGCTTAATGGGAGAACCTTCAAATTCAGCCATTTTCTTAATCCCTTCGGCCTTCTGTTTCTTGTAATCCTTAATCGCGAAAATTCTGTATCCCAAGAGATAGTACATGTACATGACCTGAAATAAGATCAGACAATGTATATTAATATTTTACAGGAAAGTAGTAAATTGTGGGGTTTTCGTAATTTCGAAATACGATGGCTATGAACAGAATAACAGAGATCAGACAAAGTGTTAATACATAGCCAATGAATGGATACATCTTTCCGTATAACTTTAGACAGTTTTATAAATAATATTTATCAGTTAACAGAAACTGTCAGCCTACAAAAGTATGTAATTTATATGGGATATGTGACACGGGAAATGGTTACAAAACAATGCAAATAACTAGCCTTAAATAAGTAATGGACCATCGTTTCTGAAATGAACTATGCTATCTGCTTTCAAAAACACATCAAAACACCTTACCTGAGACCAACGCTTCTTGTGCCGGATCTTGGTTTTATCCTTCAAGTGAACAACCAGTTTGGTTCTACCAGGGAGACGCCAGATGAGTCGTCCTCCATACGGGGTGACTGTCTTAATGGGAGCTTCCATAAACATAGGCCTTTCGTGGACTGAACTGAAAACACAACATGATGAAGTTAAATATAACGAACTAACTGTTAATACTTTTGTACACACTTCTGATATTTCAAAAGAATTGATACAGAATTGGCCGGCGAATGAATGGTCTAGATGGCCGACATTTACTGTTGGCGATTCGGTGCCTGACTGAGGAGTCTGTAATTGATTCTGGCGCGTGGCTCATCCTGCTTAATTTTCTTAAATAGAATCGGTTCTTAAAAAGAAAGTGAAACCCGCGTGATGGTTTGTCAATGAACCGAAGAAGTCATTAATGAATACAAAAATATTTTTGGGGAGTTAATGCTTTTTATTTATATTTTCTCATTAATAGCGATGACATCATGCTTGTTAGTCTTTTACTCTATTTTTAATCGATTAACTATGTAAGGTCTAAATTCTTGTACTCGCACTAGGCACTAGTCACTTACCTACAAGCGTCGTTCATACTTTCAATCAAGTTAGCTACAAACTGATTGGGCATCATGGTATCGTAATCGTTCATCTCCATAGCGTCATCGAAGAAGATGTGGGCTGAAAATGTTAGAATGTAAACAATTATTGATCGTTCCTGGAAAGGTCAAACCTTATAAACTATTAAACTATCAGAAGACAATTTCAAGTTGTTGTATCATGTCTTCAAGAAATCTTGTGTATATTGTTGTGAAGCTGATGTTGACACGTTCCTAGAGCTCTAACAAGCATATAAATATATGAAAGAGAAAACCCATGCCCTCAAATTGATACAAAGATCGAGTGTCTTTATTGTGATAACCTTTAAAATACTGGACCTAACTGAAGCTTAATATTCTTTCTGGAACATTCCTAAGCAGATGTTGTGGGGGTACGATTAATAAAAATAGTTTACAAACCTTCAAACTCGTAGTAGTCCGGATCCTTAATTTTGTAGTATTTCTGGGCGAGATACCTAGCACTGTGGTCCTGGTCCATTCTACAAAATATACACAGCCCATCAATACGTATTTAAAGATCAAGGAATGAGAGCATGTTAAGTGCCAAGGAGCGAAAGTGGGTTAAGTGCAGCGTTAATGCCATGTCATTCAGCAATGAAGCCATGGTGTCATGACACTTAAGTTGAGGCCGACTGGATTTGTATCTACTAGAAGGAGAATAACGTACTTCCGGGAGACACTTTGGATCCAGCCAATTGAGTGGTGAAAAGAGTAGAATACTCCAAATACAAATTAGAATAAGGCAGAAATAACTTTCTGTGTTCTGAAAATTTGAAATTAATCAAATGATGAAAAGCACGAGCTGAATGCACCCCAAACGCAAATGGTCTATGGCCGCAAATGGTCTATGGCCGCAAATGTTCTATTCAACGCGTGGTCCTACTGTGTAGAGAAGAGTGCAAATCGAGTGGACAAGGAGAGGTCATCGAGACAAAGAAGAACGCAAATCGTGTCGACCTTAGACAATAGAGGTCCAGAGAATCATGCACATAGCAGATAATATGTGGACGAATTTTGTGATAATAAGGTTAACTTAGGATTCCCTTGTTCAGCTCAGATGAATCGTTGACCCTGACTAGAATACATTTTATGAGAAGGGGCAGTTAGCTAATCAATGAATATTATTAAAACATATTGTTTTAACAAATTCTTGACTTCATATCTTTCAGCTGCACATGGAGACACTGACGCGACTGCCCAGAGTACTTTTAAATTGTATCCTATACATCAGTGAAATATGTACTACATAAAGAATAGAAACTGTTTTGCCATCAACAAATAAGTTACAAGGTATTCCACGAAAGAATTATCGACGACAAAGGCGTTAGATGGAAAATAATCAATGTAGGGAGGACAAGTCGTTTGTCGCTTCCAATTAAAATCTATTTGACATCTGTCACAATGGAAGCTTTCCAAGTCGTGTGGCATGTTAATTTTAAAGACCAAATGTAAACATTTTGAGAAAATATAAAAGATTTAAAGTGTACAAAATTTAGTGGTTTCACTCTATTATTATTTTCTGCGAATCGAATATTTTGTTCGATGACACCACTTTACCAATTTCACTAATCAGGGGTGACAGGATTTTTTTTAATTCAGAAAAGGTTACAAATAGTAGGATGCGTGATTTTGCAGTATTAATAGGTAGTATTTTGTGCTATTTTGAACAAAATATAATATGATATGTTAGAATAGAAATAAAGGTTAGCCTTATCCTAAAACGATGGACAATTCGTTTATATTTGCAGTTATATGAGTGATTTAAGGGAAAAACAGATTAACTTCCTATTTAAACAATGCTACTTTTTGCCTAATTTAATTGTTAGTGATTCAATCTTTAACTCAACTCGAATCCTCCTTTGAACCTTTTTTGTTTCTAAATACTATTACACATGACTCTTACCTGAACAATGACTTAAGCAACTGGGTCATTTCGTTTTTAGTTTCGTGCCACATTGTCGCGCATGCGTATATCCTAGGCACCACGTCATTTGCGTTGTAATCCTCATCCGGTTCATCTTCTTCATCCTGGCTCTGCTTCAAAGCGAGGTCATTATCATCACGACGACGCCTCATGAGCAGGCTTTGTTCAATGAAAGCAGTACATCGCATCGGAAGCACAAACAGTCTAGAGAATAAAGTTTGTTAGTATAAGTTTCATAGACTTAGCCTAAATAACCAACCAAACCACATTAATAACAATTGCTCCATTCTGCACACCAGATTAGCGGTGTTTCAGCAAGTGTGCTACTTGTTGGTATGCAAATAATTTTTAACAAATGAGACTTCGTATATATGGTACATGTTAAAAGTTTTACATTAGTTTTGGATCTAAAATAAACAATTGGCCTATTAAAAGATAACCAGTATCAAAAACTTGTTTTGAAATGTGTCCAGTACTCTACGGATAGAGACATAAAACAATATATGGGTATCAAATTCATATTCTAACCTTTCTGTCTTTGTCATTCTTCCAGAGGCAGGAAACCAAATGTGACTGGCAACAATCATTTGCGACAACCAAAGCAGACCTAAGGCGATGTAATGGAATGGTAACATCTGCCCCATCTCGGGTATCTCAGGACAAAACCAGACGATGGCGTTTAGGTGTCCCGGGACCCACTTTGTCATGCACTGCGTAACAATGACAGCCAATGTGGCAGGAGTGGCTAGCATGAGAGGCAATGCGAAACCAAGTTTCTGCATACACAATTTGCACGCCATCATACCGAAATAGGAGCAAATAGCGGTAGAGAACATAAGAGCCCACATCGGACCATAGGCTAGGAAATGCAGATGAATTTTTTCGTTGACCAGGTAATGTTGCTCTTCGGTATCTGAAGCTTCTCGTCTCATCCTTAAGTGGACCGCTTGGCCTTCAGATGTTGTAACATTACCCGTGTTTCCATCAGCAGACATAACCAGGTAGAAATCTTGAAGGAAGATGTAGGCGAAGATCAGCGTCCAGACAATTTTCCACAGGCTGACAAACATGTAGACCTTTTCGCGGCAGGCGTGCAGGTTTTTCTTCCATTTATTCATTGAGATCCTGTAGCTACAAAGATACAGATCGGAATCGGCAAAGTTTTCCCAGTAGGCTATGGAAACGCATATCAATCCGACCGGAATCTCCCACATAAGGGAATTAAGTGAGAGCTGTGCTGGTTCCGACGTTCTCATGTGGGTGTTAGTGCTATTTCCTGTATTCTCAGTGCGTTCTATGGCCAACTTCTTGTCGGTGTCGGTCAAGGTGAACCCCAAAATCATCATAAGGGGCACAGCACCCAGCTGGACAAGGAAAGCGAAGGCGTTTAGGATTATCAAGAAAAATCTCTTGAAACCACCAGCGCTGGAAAACTCTCTCATCTTGATCAATGTCTTCATAAAAGCGGGGAAGATTGCCATGCTTGTCAGAACCATTAGACCGCGGACCATGTCTACGCTCGGTAGAACACGGAACACTATCAATGATAGTCCAAAGGAATGCAACAGTTCAACGACAAAGACCTGTAATTTACAAAGGAAATCAGAAAAGAGTCAGTCGCATTGTTGCCTTTACATCAGTTAAAATCTGGTGCAGCTATGTGGTACAAATCAATTAAAACATATGCTTACTTTTAGGGAAACAGATAATATTGTTTAACCCATACTTACAATGTGCCCAGACGCAATTCATACGTAAGGGAAGTGTCGTTTGCTACATAAATAAGTTCATGCAGTTTTCTACAAAAATGTTTGTGCAGCAAATTTAAAGATTTGAACTAGATCGTAATATATAATACAATACTTTATCTCTAGCTTGTAGCATGACATTGTATAACTTTAAATACATATAAGGATTTATTCAAATTCGTAATAACTTACAGCACAGTACAGCTTAAACGTTGGCCAAACAGAATTTCCGAATAATGCCTTCAGTGAGTAGAGAACGAACCAACAGGCATACGGGAAGATGATACACAAAATCACCATTGTTCGTATGATGTTTGTTGGAGTTCCAGGCTGTAAACAAAGTCAAGATGTTATATTTATGTTTAAGCTGAATGCACATATTTTAAAGCCTAAACTAAAATGGCGCTTGTGACAAGATGTAAAGTTTGGACATATTTTGTAATAACTAAAACGACTGAATAAAGAACAGTGTATACGTATATCGAAGACACGTTTATGGATATTTGTCTTTTTCACATATTAATATGACTACAAATCAAATGTGGGTTAAATTAAACAACAATAATTCCTTATTGAAATCATTATTAAAGAGGCTATACCGCAGAATTAAGGACAAAAATCGACTCAAACGAATTAAACTGGGCTTTCTATATTTTTCTAGTATGACCCAAAGTATAAACTTTCAGAAAGTATTAAGCTCCAGAATGTGCAACATATCGTATTAAAATAATAATAAAGTTTGTAAAATATATAATGCGGATCGCATTATAGATTTTTCATAACGGACAATCACAACTTTGATAACAATAGTTGGCTGCTATGGTAACGGTAACTTGGCCTCCCACAATATGACATCTACACTTACCATAGTCAGTCCAGTCGTCATCAATAAGAGAGTAGTTTTGCTCATAACGGCCGAACCAAGGACGACAGCGAAGAGGAAGAAATACCAAAGGATTTTAAAGAGTTTCAAGAGAGGTTCGAATCGTTCACTTGAGCTAACTCTTTCTCTGGGAATCATTCGGAACCTATCCCATACTCTCCTGTTATAAATAGGATAAGAGATCATTTTAATTATTTTGTATCTACTTAAGTGTTTGAACAAACCATAGCCCATTGAAGTTCAATTTGGGATAAACAATTTCCGTCGTTTACTTTTATTGAAGATTTAGAACATCCCAAAAATGTCATTGTTGTAGAATTTGAAAAAGTTCCAATGTAGTGATCTGTTAAATTATTCAGTATTAAGCTTTGGTTATATTATCCAAATACGCTCTTACATATAATTTTGTACACACCACACTTTTCCGGGTGGACTGACGAGTTCGTGGGGTGGTTTTACTAGGTTTGGCAATGCAAAGTGAACTACCCTAGACTACGAAGTTTAACACCAATCGATTAAACAAACAACCGACATCAGTACATAAATTGAAAGCCTAAAAAAACATTTGGCTTAGGTTAATCTTAGCTTGCCCAGACGATGCCACACGTACATGTACTAAATTTATTGTCGAATATATTCACACTTACGCTGATAGCCTTCCAGCAATGCCAGTGGCTTTGTTAGGAGGTGGTGGTGTTGGCGCTGACATGTTCTTCTCTGAATTCTGACATGAGCTGTCACGGTAGCGCATATTAAACCCTTTTGTCTAAACATAAAAGAAAACAGTTTTACATGTGATTTATGTAGCAATACATTCACGTATTGTGATTTCCAGTTACGTGTTACAGCCAGAGGTCGCCATATGACTATACTTGTTTTTTGCAACAAGCGTGTGTCAATATGTAAGCTTATAAATCTATATAAAGGGGGATTAAAGTCACAGTTATGATGGATGACAGCAACAGAAAGAAACCCGGGATCGAACCCGAGGGACCTTTGGCTACAAGAGCCAACACTCTACCGATTGAACTACAGAGGCCGGCGATAGAGTTTCCCGAAATTTCAGCCTTTTTATATGTAAGGCACTGACACAAAGGCGCTAAATAACATTCTTTTGAATACGAATATTATTAATTTTATAGAACGTTTTTCACGAGGCCAAAATTTAAACGGCAAGCTTACAAGATTGTCTTTGGATCCATATTTTGACTCTGAGGCAATCGATCCATAGTCGGTGCTTTTGTTGAGTGAGGAGGAGAGTGAAATGCCATCAGAACTACTGCTGGCGCTGGAAGTGCGGAATGTTGTGGAAGATCTGGTTGATGTGGCGTCTGTGCTATTGTCATCAATGGTGTCTGCAATGGTTGATTGGGAACTGTAAATCTGAGAGTTTTCAGCCGACTGGGCCATCATGAGACGCTCAAGCTCAGCACGACGCTGTCTCTTCTGAATAACTGACTCTTGTAAAAGTTTGTTGTTCCTGTTCCTCATGTAAATCTAGATACAAACAAAAATACACGTATGAGTTTTTTTACAAAAAAAGAGATGATCCATCCTGATGTAAAACACTTTTGCTCTTCTATTTCAATGGTTTAGCGTATTACAAGCTGACAACAATAGGGTTTAACAAACACAAATTTACAGAGCTAGAAAAGAAGAAAGCAATCGCTTTATATAAATGTCAAAATAACTCATAATGAACATTATTTTGGTGGTCATCATGGGTACGTGAAACCCAGGGGGTTATCTAATTTTGGCTTGAGAACATACAGATACAGAAAAAATAGGCCGAATAATTGTTCCGTTGTCTCAAAGTTTATTCATTAAATTATTTTAACATTTAGCGCACCTTTGAATCTCCGATTACGTATCCTTCCTCGCCAAGGTCAGACAGGATATTATGGCAGTTTTCAGGCGTAGCCTCAACGATTGCACCAGGAGCGAATTGAAGTTCTCCGAATCTGTAAAAGACAAAAACAATTCCTTTAAAATAACTTTTAAAATAGATTTTACAGTGCAAGCGACAAAACTTAATAAGGCTTTTATTTTATTGTTGGGAAAGAAAAATAACGATAAATGTTGCGTGATTTGAATATTGAAGAAGACTTCACTTTTACAATATATTCAATTAAGCTTGGTAGAGAATGATAATGAAATAAAATAATAATTTATTCTAGCAGTTTTTCACATAGTATAATGTATGCATACATACCTATCGATGAACTCCTTAAAGGTCAAACGCACTGCGTAGCCTTCTTTTCTAATTTTGGTCACTTCCATGATGCCGGTACATTTCAGCTGTCTCGAAACCATTCGCCTGTTGAAATCTTCGGTTCTGGCTGTTTCGTTTGCCCGAATACACCTGAAAAAAAACGGATTAACCACGTTGATCAATGTATGGATAAGAACGAAATGCAATACAACTTTAAGTCAATATTAGAAAGAAAGGCAGCTGTAATATGGATCTTTCAGACGTGCGTATACAATGGGGTCTTTACCATTTTTACAATTAAAGATTCTGGGGCCACTTTCACGAAATGTCGTGCGACAAAAAATATCGTGCAATATCTGTGTTGCTATGACGACCAGCCATGATGGTATTGTGGCGTCATTGCAACTACGATTTCTTGTCGTACGACATTTCGTGAAAATGGCTCCTGGCCCGGGTGTAAGAAATAGTTTAGGTACCCCTACATAGTTTAGTGATCCTGCGTTGAAGGTTTAACCTACCTGATGAACCACGGTTTTGTTTTGGACATTCTCGCTAGAAGATCTGCCAGAGACCTCTGAAATTAACAATAAAAACAAATCAGTAAGTTAGCTTATATACGCTGCAGTGATATTATTGAATTGGAATATCATAATTGTTTCGATGAAATTTGTATAATTATTATCTTAATTTTACAGGAAGGTCGAGTCCTTGACGATTACAACAACAGCACCAGCAAGAAGAAGAAGAATAAAAAGCTGACTTACCCTAAAGTAAACGCCCATTGTGCAGGTAGATCGAGTTCCGGTGGAAGGTTGTGAAGCGGTCCCGCCGCTCTTACTGTAAACAGATTCGCACATTTCAGATAAAATTAACGATCACGTTTAAACGTTAAAGTTATTCCAACAGTGGAGTTTAAATATCTCTCCAATCAATCTACACTATTTTCTTTACTATTATCAAATTAGCACTTACAGAAAAACCAAACCTTTGATAAAATAGAATAAGATAATTGTATTTTCAATCGATTGGAAGAACAACTAAACATCGTCTTAAAAAATAGCTATTTTGACTGATATAGTAAAATACAAAACAAATATATAATAATACATTTTGAGACAAATTATAGAAACATTTAAGGGTAGGATTAATACCTGTGTCCTCTGATGCGTCTAGCCAGGGCTTTGGACAGACTGACTTTGCCATTATCTCTAGCTATCTCAGCCCTCTTACTTCTTGGAGAGTCCTTTACTCTCACGAAACTGGATGTTCTGCAACAAAAGTCTTACAATAAATGCATGGAATCAATAGCCTCTCCTCACTTCCACAAGTACAGTTTGTTAGTTCATTTCATTACCACAGTAGATACGGAAAGATCCAGCTGTTAAGAATTAATAATTTTTATCTTTTTTTTTTAGACATTGGAATCTTTTTCATCCATTTTGTTAATTGCAAATCACCGACTGTAGCTCCAGAAATCTTTTACTTATTAAGGTATGCCAGCAAAATAGTAAGCTAATATGGAGGCCAGTTTTTTTAAAAACTGTTTGTGTGCTAAAATCAGAAAAAGAAAAAATAGTAATTTCACGTGTGTAAATATGTAGAGAAACTCGAATTTTGTCATCTTAGCTTGAAAGGCTCGCGATTTAATGCTACCAAATAGGCCTACCCTCGAATGTCAAGATTTGAATATAAGTTACCTTGAAATTGAACCAGTCTCTGATATAGTTGATAGGAACAGCGCCTTCACGAACTCATTCTTGCTGTTCTGCATACATTCTATCAGATTAAAACTCAAACTATCTCTGTTCTTCTCTAGGAAACCAGTCGCCGTGTATGTTACCTGTTTGCAGAAATGATTGCTATTATTGTGTATTAATGACACTGGTTATTTTTCATTTATTTATTGAACATGGAAACAGAAAAAAGCATCGAAATTTCAAATGATTAACCTATTATGTAAACGGATACAATGGATATATCAGCAGGCTGGACTTTGTGACCATACAACGTAGCAGGGATATTGCAGTAACAACTCTATTCACATATCTTGAGTTCCTGTCTTTGGGAGAAGGCACTGTCGATTGTGATCAAAGGGGGGCTACTCTTCTCCTAAAGGGGAGATACTCTTCCATACAAGGGAAATAACTCTTCACTTAGTCATAGCTAAAATACCAGAGAAGTTGTTATGAAATTCCATGTTGGGTTTACGCTTTCGGGGATGTCATTGTGGCCACAGGGGAACTACACTTTTATCAGATAAGTTAAACAAGTGCACGCCAAAACGAATTAAAGTCGATTTGTTAAATACAAAATAGAAAATTACTTTTACACTGAACTTTTACACAGTATAAAAAATCACCCGAGACCAGTAACGTTGTAATGAATTAATAAAAATTGTAATCTTCCATCAACATGTATTTTGTGATGTAATTCCTGCCTTACGATAATTCCCTTCCTGAACACGTATAACTTACACTTGTGACATCCTAATTGTATAACGCTCTTATCGTTAAGGCTAATTATTTATTAATAATCAAGTCAAATCCCTACCTCTCCAGCATAATGCTTGATGGTAAAGGCGTTGGCAGCAAATGTCGACTTGACGTAATTGTCAGAGTCTTCACACTGGGAGTTGAGTTTTTGGACAAGAGTATCATCAGTAGCTTTGGGAAAGTTGCTCTCCTCATCGAGAAGATAAAAGATACCCGTTGGTTTCTAAAAACAAAAAAAATCCATGTAATAATCATTTGGATGGTATCAATTTGAGTATCAACAAAATCGTAAGTACCCATGTGACAGGTTTTAACAAGAATAAGTTCCCTTAGGACAGCAAATTATTAGTTGGTTGCAACGTTTCGATCTCATTCCAGACATCGTAACCTCATTCACTTCATAACGATGTCTGCAATGTAATTGAAACGTTGTAACGAATTTATTAAGAACTTGTAAAACATACAGAAGTTATTGTTTAAAATGGTTATAACTCTTCGATTTCATTCCAGAGATCGTTTTCCAGTAAATGATGATAATTATGGTTTACTGGATAATGATCTCTGAAATGAGATTGGAACGTTGTAACTAATTTATTAAGAAGTTGTCATCCATATGGAAGTCCATCCTCATCTTTTAAATTGTCTCTCAGTTGCGGAAATCAGCAGTGGGTTTCCTCCAGTTGTTGTCTGTTGCACTCCATAACTGACTCTGACACCGCCATTTAACACGGAAATGGTACTCAGTGCGGTGTAAAATAATAAAATCGAGGAATAAATTACTGTACCTTCAGGAACAAGTCCAACAGGGGTTGATTGTTTGGAAAGTGGACATTGCTGAGGTCAATTCCTTCGCTCTCGTACTCTCTGATGTCCCTTTCGACGATATAGTCGTTGAAGAACTGTTGAAGATTTTCATTGGCCACATTAATACATATCTGTTCAAATCCATTGGCACGGAGGTGCTCGAAACCTGACATATCCAGTATACTGATGCTTGCTTCTTGTGTTCTGGAAAGAAAACATAACGCCAGTGTTATAGCCTTGTAATGTATTGTTGATAAATGTAGATAACTAAAACTGACATGCCTCCTTCGGGGATAGAACCCGGCACCTTTGGCCAACATGGCCAACACTACCGACTGAGCCACAGAGACCGACGCTATATTGAACCGAAAGTGTCAGATCAATTATGAAAGTCACATGAGCGAGATACGTGAAATCAAACACGGTTCTTGGTGACGTTTAATTACAATTAAGCGCCGCTCAAAACATACACGTTTCAGAACATAAATTATTAACTTAATTGCACTAGTAAAAATATTAATTAGATATTTCGGACTTCAGTCTACATTGGTTAAATACTTGGAGTCACCATCCAAATAGATATGGTCTCCTTAAATAAGGTTTTGTCAGCAATTTCTGATTGGAGTTCGTTCGTAAAATAAAAAAATTACGTTTGAATAATAAATATTCAATGAATAAATACTGTCTTTGTTCGGATATTTTACATA
>JAVFBY010055124.1:0-12744 GCA_034781015.1 Tonicella lineata
AAAAATAATTATAACAATCCACCCACCGACCTCAACCTTACTTCCATCCCATTTTGTAGCCAGATATATAATTATATAACACTGCTGTATCAAAGTGTCACACCAAGTCACACAAAAACCATTCTGAACAGAAATATATTTTACATAACTCAATGACTTTGAGGTCGAATTGAAGTAAAAATTTGTTCGTAGTGGTCAAATGTAAAAAATGTCTGTAAAAATACACTTGAAAAGATTGTAAAATGCAACAATACTTTTCGGTGTTGAATTTATTTTTCAATTTTAGTAGTAAGTCTACCAAAAACATGGTGTATAGGTTTAAAATTACATTTATCTGCAACCTTGCAAACTCTCTGTAAAAATACATAGAACAGGGCTAGTAATGTAAAATACGAGGCTGTAAAAATACACCAAATAATTCTGTAAAATGTAACAGGTTATTCATTATTATCTATAAACTTTTGATAGGGAAAATGGCGTAAAACTGTTTTTGAACTACTAACCTGAGGTCATCTAATTTTTTTAGCATTGGAATATTGATTGGTCCCTAAGAGTAAAATATATGCACATTGCATATACATGCTTATTATTAAATTCCATTCAACCAATTAGTTATTAGAGCTCAAACCTAAGACACGTCTGCAGGTTCATGACCTTCCATACAGATTTTAGTACATTGTTTACATGCCCCATTCAAATTTAATTTCTGTTCTGTACATTGTTTAAATTAGTTGGTGTAATATCTCTAATAATTAGATGAAGACCATATACATCAGCAAATGATAAACTATTTGATAAGTCGATCAATTAGCTATTTTGCATTTGTTTACAGGCCCAAACAAATATTTTGTAGATTATTACCTTCCTCATGTTTTACAGTAAACAGAAGTGAATAGTGTAAATTACACATCAAATGTGTATCTTTGCAGTGAGATCTGTTGTAAATAAACAGAGCACAAGCGTTAATTTACATCAACACAATAGTGACTTAACAAGTTAACTTCACTGTAAATTAACAGTCTGTCAGTTTCTTTTTACGGAAGAATTTAATGCAAATTCACAGCCCTAGCTTTACTGTAAATCTACAGCGTTAAATGCTGGTAACATATTTACCACTATTTTTGGTTTAAAAATACATCAGTATTTTTTACAGTACAAGCTGCCATAATTGAGACTGGAAATACAAAACAAAAAGTGATGCGCTTTTAGACCAATGGTATATTAATTATACAATAGAAATGTAGCGCTACTGGAACTGTTACATCGCGATGTGGGTACTCCGTGTCCAAGAACTAGTTATGTAACTTTCCACAAAACCCTGATAATTCATCGATGACTAGTCTTGAAGAGGACAATTTCGGGTCGACGAAACTAAGATATTTCCGCTCAAAACGGCGTCTGCATCATTTATGGTAAAATAGTAATTTTAAAAAAAAATTGTATGAGTGAGAAGCGACAAACAAGTACCGGTAGTCGGGATCTGGTAATATTGATAATAAGATAAATGGATAACTGATAAGAAATCTATTCCTCTCTGTCACATTGCCGCTCGTGAAGTGTCACAAAAACCTGACAGCATGAACCGCATCACGCAATCCCTCCATCACACAAGGTATGTCAGAACTTATAGGAGACCTATAGCCGGCTGCTAATCAGCCAAATATGGAAGAGTAATGAGACCATGCAATTTACTATCGTCACAAGGATTCTGGCAAAATTGCTCTGGAGTTTATGAAAACATCTAGGAAGGGCCGGTATAGGGAGATGACAACATGTGTAAATACAGAACTCCTAAACAAATGCAAAACCAATTTACGATATTCATGAGCGTAATTTCTAGAGGAAGTACATGAGGCTAATGGAAAGCAATTATAGACCACGGCATGTAGGACAATTTTGTTACGTTACAGATAGTATCTATTATGACAACCTGGCAGTCTCATGGCATACTTTGAATTTTTTGTAATTGATAGCAGCAAAAATAAAGAAATCTGACTAACTATAAAAAAAATGGTAGAAATGATTTACCTGAAACTACATGCAATGAGGTCATGTGTTTAAAATAAACGCTCGTCGTAATTGTGCAAGGCGTGAATTAATTTTAAAATATTAAAATATTTGATTGCTAATATCTTAAGTGTTACCAGTACGCTTTAAAACATAGAATTGAACGTGTATTGTAAAGAAAATACTTAACGACATGATTAATATCGTCTCGAATGTAAAATAATATTGTAAATGCCAAATGCATCAATCAATTTTCTTTATGTCATCGCACTTAATCGAGTGTGTATTGACATATAGTAGAAACCATTATTAACATCTGTATAGAAGCGGAATTATTTGCGGCTTAATGCATTTTAATAACTTTTAATTAGTTATTTGCAATATACAACTTTCGATAACAACAAAAATAGTATGCAGCAGCAATATAAAAACCAGCAGAGAGAAAACTAATTATTTCAAGGCATCTTTTTCATGATCAAAGCGCTCGTTATGGAGTGGCCGATGTTTTCACTGCAATAATGATTGTGTAGAGTGCTTGTTGATTATGGCAGGACATGATTGTAAGAGCATGAATGAAAACAAAGCAGAGGCGCTTGTAATAGGCTGCTCGCGACATTTCCCAAGGCGTGGCGGGAATTAATAAACAGCTGGTCGAATTGACGGGAGATGACACGTCCAGTGAAATGAACAACTCACCCGACAATAAACACTAATATAACATAGAATACTAATGGCTAAAGGATCTATTTTGTTAATTAGCTGGGATATTATTGAGTTAAGCCATAAATCTTTGTTTGCCCTGTGTATGACTTTGACAGATTATAGGACCTGGGAACTTCTAATATCCTATAGGCTTAACTAAAGAGAATCAATATCTAGAAATTGCGTCTCATAATTTAAGCTATTATATTCTTATTAGGCATACATATACAATCAAATAATTCACATTTTATTAATAAATTATTATAAAAAAAATTGTTTTGGTAGATCTTGGTTTGATAAACCTGGGTTAACCTCCTAAAGATAACTATCGGCTTTAAATGTAATCAGACCATTTTATGATCGATTGTTAATCGACTTACGTTTCAATAAGTTTTATTATCAATTACATTTTTTTTTTAAATTTTATTTTCGGACCACATTTGAACGTTGTGTCTCAGTTTCTTAAGAATTGATCGTTCATCACTTAGGTTGGTATAATGTCATTAGAGATTTAACTGCTTACATTTGCATACATCATAAAATGAGGAGTTATTTTTGTAAAATAGAGAACAATCTACTCAAGTTCTAAAAGGCAAAAAGAGCATAAGAAAAATTGTGGGCTTCATACAGGCAATTAAGCTGACCTGACTACACTGTATTTAACTATATTAAAATCAATAGGTGTTTAAATATCCGTCATAATAAACCTCATATCTTTATAGACAGATCCTTATTGACAGACTAATCGATAATCAGGTAATAACGTATTGATCTGTTCGTCTTTGATCATTTTGTGAACTAATTTGGTTATTATGAAACGGTCTTTACCATAAATACAGATCAACCAAAATAAGAAGAAATGCTTCACAATACACCTGATTGACCACAACTAATTTTCATCGACAGAAAAACGTGTTATAAATGTCAGCAAATCGGTCACAATAATACTTATCGTAGGCGAGTAGACAGTAATATTTTAACAAGGGCCAAATTGAATTGATGACCCCAGAACTTCAAAGCGTCCTACAGCTTTAAAACCACCACGAAGCGGCTTGCCTAGACGATTAGTTTGGTACAAGAGCATGTAGACCTATGCTTTCTCTTGTTGAAGACCCAGTTTCTAGTATGTAACACGGTCTGTCAAATTTCTATAACATTTTCCAGCTGAGGAAAACAATGAATTGACAGGCAAATGGTCAGTTCCTATATATTTCTTAACCACGGAATAAACTAAACGGTGTTATACAGCATTTTCTCAAAATTTGTCCTTATTACCATTATTTTTATAATTCTATTGTTTCGTCTTGCATGGTTTTGGTCAGAAAGAATAACTAAATGTAAATAAGTTTCTTAGTTACAAACCACAGGAATTATTTCTTTCTTTCTATACTAGAAAATTGCAATAGAGAGTGGAGATTGTGGTTAGGCAGTAGACGCCGCTACAAATCATGATATTTTTGGGAATCATTACAATTTATCTGATCTCAACGATATCTTTTTTACCTGACGCGAAGCTAAGCAGGTCTATGAGAGCTTCGTGTTATGGTCGGGGTGGTTACAATGCTGGGGGTGACAATGTTAATGTTAAGAGATAGGCTAATGTTAACAGATAGCAGTATAACTAATAGTCGCCGCAGGTCTCCGAAGAGCTTCCTTCTTGTTTTTTCTAGATATTACTCACAAATGTATTTGTTGTTTGAGTTAAATACATATAATATTTGGAAGATTTGTGAGACATCACGCATCTGTATATACTAGTACCTGAATAAAGACATGTGGGTTTATTGCGTTTGATACTTTACCACGGTCACCTGGGGCCGGTTCCACAAAGCAATTACCCACGATAGTCAAAACACTAAATTCAATTGTGTTTAAATATCGCAAATGCATACAGTATTAATATATACCTAGTGACATCACGAAAATAAATTCCGAATAATAGATGTCAAAATTAAAAAGAAGGTAATTTGGGTCGATTGAAAGATTTTGACAAAATAGCTTTGTAGACTCGGTCCCTGGCTTGTAAGAATTTGATTAGTAAATAAAATATTTTTTTTTTCTATATTTTATTTGTTGTTATGTACATTACACATACATGCAATCAATCGAGAAAATTGCA
This sequence comes from Tonicella lineata, assembly GCA_034781015.1. Lineage (NCBI taxonomy): Eukaryota > Metazoa > Mollusca > Polyplacophora > Chitonida > Mopaliidae > Tonicella > Tonicella lineata. Next base: position 4,829 of record JAVFBY010055124.1, read on the forward strand.
AAGTAACTAAAGAAATAATTTAAAAAAAAAGATTTGTCACTTCCTTTATAGTCTATATAGAGGTTATCCAACGAGAGCCTAGTGTGATACGAAGAATATCCCTCGAGTTTGTTAATTTTCAAAATCACGAGTGATTTTGAAAATTAACAGACGAAAGGGATATTCATCGAATCCGCGACAATTGCTCCGGCGACATTTGCTCCGGCGACAATTGCTCCGGCGACAACTGCTCCGGTGACAACTGCTCCGGCCACAATTGCTCCGCCGACAATTGCTCCACCGACAATTGCTCCGCCGACAATTGCTACGGTCCTAATATTGACCTGCTGTATTGGGTACCTTAATTTCGAGAATCTGCGAAAATTAACATGGTTCAAAAAAATGTTTAACGAGGAATTGTCTCACGGAATTTTTCTTAATTATTTCTATCATCATTTGTTTAAAAGTTAAATAATTATTGATCTCTATTATATCATTTCATATTCTTCGTATAAAGAAGTACTGATTTTGCGCAACCATGTCTATTTAAACATACCGCATAAAATTAGGTGTCAAACGAGATATGAATGGGTGTTATTCCATCCTGGAAGCTAAAAGATTTGTAACAGGCTCTTACATTTCAATTAACATTTTAATAACTTTTGGAATATGGCAATAGTTCATTTATCCCTCAAAATAAAACTCGATTTTTGGTGTCTTAATCATTTAGTTCCTCTGACCGTTCCCATGGAGATTTTAAGACACAAGTTTTTGGTTCATGGCCAATATCAGACAAATTCAACAGGCAATCTGTATTGGTTTGTGTGCTTATCCATCTTTGTCTGAAGACATGGTTAATACTTTTCCATACACTGTTTTTCACGGTGTAAAATTCTGAAAAATTACTACATAAATTGTAAAAGGGGTTATTTGTGGTGCTTAACCTATATTACCAGAGAACGGTCAAGGGGAAGTAACTATAGTTAAACAATGATAAATAACACTGCAATGTGCACAAAATCCAACGAGTGAATTCCTGATTTTATGTTCACAATAAATTGAAACAAAGTATAACGCAAAACCAAACAAAATTTAATTTTAAAGTGTTACACATAAACAGTTGTTATAGTCATTTACTGGCAAATTTAATCTAGTACTTGAATTATTGGTTGTAGGCTGAATATAGTACATATAGCTTTATTGGTTACACATTTTTTTATCGGTCTTCTGTGATGGCAGAAATCGGTATAGGTATGGTAATTGCTACTATTCAACAAACCGACGCAGGCCAGGTGAGTACCGACGTTTGACTTGACTTCTCTCTTTGGTCTTAGTGTTTGTACTATATTCTGCCTTTTGAGTGAAGAGGATATATTATTAGGATACACGCCGCAGGATATTCTCACGAAAAGTCAATATCTTAGTATATTATGACGTAATCGACCTTGCTACTATCTTGACTACGGACTGTTATAAATAAGCCCAGTCTATCAGTATAACGTTAATCTTTTTGTTCGTCCTGTCATCAACTTTATGCTTTAATAATTCTGTTACCGGTATCCTAACAGTCAATAAAATATTCATGGTATTCATCACCTAATACTAGATATACTCTGTATAGCATAAACATTGTTCTACGCGTCACTATTAACGTGTAATATTATAATAATATTAGACATCAAGAACAGCCTTCAATTTAAACGGAATCGGAGATCTTGTGATTCCAAGGTTGGGTTCCAGCGGAAGTGACGTCACCCCTTCCGGTAGCTTGAACACGAATCGTTGCAACATGCCAGTGAAGATGAGAAACAATTCCATTTTTGCCAAACTTTCTCCTGGACAATTTCTCTTTCCTGTGAATAAATTTCATATTTAGTAAATTATTTGAAATGGTTTGTGTAATTGAATTTGTTTAATCGAAAGTTTATCAATGCGCATTTAATCTAAATAGCTTTATTTTAACAAAAAGGCTGATGATACAACGACAAAAACACGAGTATGCATATGAAGCGATAACAAGGGGATCAGAGAGTACCGATAACTTTCCGACCGTCGCAGTCAGCTGATTGTATTTGCTTGTTTGATTATGTTATTTAACTCAAATGACAGCATGCCAGCCAAGAGGGTGGATCGAACCACCTTCCACACCAATGACAACAAACAATGGCTAGACGTGACAATACGGTGTGCTCGACAACAGAATGACCTCTCTTTTGTGAAATGGCGTTGTCACTTTACGGATTTTGCCATTGCAGGTGTGCAAAGTTTATTTTATATCTTGAAATACTGTATGAAAAACTAATGTTGAAGTTGACTATCATTTGCTGTAAGATGCAACGCCCTTTGTCAACTGTCACAATAGTCCGCTCAATCCAAATAAAAAGGGGCTTGGCCTAGACACAATTGCAGCGGAAATACTTTTTTGTTGCAACAAGCAGACCTTTTCCAACTACATATCAAAATGGTAGAAAAAAGAAGTTTGGTAAAATGCCTAACTTGCATAAAAACAAAATGGTTATATTTGCCTACATTTTCAAATATATATACGTAGAGCAACCATTTGTATAAGAATAAACGTCAAGCACACATTTACTATGTTATGTCTTTAACAGGTTTGAATTTTAAGATTGTGGCTCGGCGTCAAGTTCATCATTTACATTTTTGTAACCTGCTTGTCTTCAATCTAATTAAAAATGAACTGAAATCCGTTATTATTTATGAAAGGAAAAACCTAAACATATTCACAACCGAAATCTTATAAGCTGTCAAAGGCACTATCAAAACATAAAACATTAACCAGATGCCGACAAAAAAGAAAATATATTACCTGCAGAAAATGGTAAGAAATTTTCTTGTTTCACAACTTTTCCATCAGAGTCCAAAAAACGGCTTGGGTCAAACGTTTCAGGGTCCTTCCATACCTTTGGGTCTTTGTGTATACTAGTAAGCACGGTGATAATCACTGCTCCTTCCGGGATATCGTAGCCGTTCAAAGTCGTATCCACAACAGTTGTTCGAGGGACACCAACAAATACAATATCAGAACATCGCTGAATTTCCAACAATGCAGCTTCGACATACGGCATGCGCGTTCTATCAGCCATAGAAGGGAGACACTCTTGCCAACCACTGAGTGAATTTCCTCTCTGATCTTCCTCTGTACGTCAAGATTGTGCATCACATAAAGCAAAGACCACATCAGAGTTGTCGACGTTGTTTCTGAACCAGCCACAAACAAATCCCCAACTACTTTTTGCAGCTGTTCGTCTGTCAAGAAGCAGATACATTATGAAGAGATAGAAACTATATATTTGTATTGCTGATAAATAAAAAAACAAATGAACTGTTGCTCATCTGACGAAGTATTACACGGGTAACATTGTATAGGAAATTCATGTTCATTGTTAACCGAATATCTAGGATAAAACATGAAGCAATATATGGATGAAGTTATTCAAATTAAAGACATTTCATACAAACTATTTAAAGTGCTACTTTATACTTTTAACTTTAATAAAAATAGATTTTGCGACATTCAGCACTCTGCATTAATAATCTTACAACATCACTAGAAATGTTGAAAAACGTTTCCTGATATACAGGTGAATGTGTAAAACCGCCACGGTATAACAGTGGCGAAGACCACACTGTCGCCAATATGTGTTTGGTCCCTAATACGAAGAAAATACAAAAACATGAAGCTTACCATTAAACGACGAATCTGTGCCGGACTGCTGTGCCATTTCAGCCACATAGCCATCGATAAAGTCACGTAAATTGTTGGGATCAAATGATCGTTTGTGTTCATCGATCTGTCGCTTTATGAATAGTTCGATGTGGGCTACATTTGTTAGTGTTCTGTTGTAATTAAAGAAATCTCCAGGTACATATTTCAAGAAGGGTAAGAAATTTAACGCACCCATACCAATTGGGAAATCCATTCCACCAGTTTCTTCAAGACACTTTATTAAAACTTCTACTTCTTCCTTGACTTTTCCTTCAAGACTGGTTCTCCCAAAACCAAAATCTCTCAGCGTATGAAGAGTAAATCGTCTTTGTTCTTTCCAGACCTTACCATTCGTGCTGACAATACCTAAACACAACAAATGAGATAAGATGAATATTCTTCACCAAATTCCTGTTTTAAACTTACAGCAAATGATTTTAAAAGAATATGGGCATATTACATAGCACAATACTAGCCAAGTTTATTCTCTGCATTTATTTTTGTATGTATTGACTGCAAAACGCAAACTAGCAATGCAACAAATAACTTGAAAAGAAAGTACAACGATAAAAATAATTTCAGATCAGCAAAATATTAGTAAACGACGAATATACCTCAGGCCATTAGCAGATATTTCTTTGTTTCAATATTTTTTCTGTATTGTTATACATATATAATGTGAAAATTATGTAAGGATTTCTATGCAATGGTAATATATACCTTTTCCTTGTGCTAATTGTTCAGTAATAAATAGCTTAGGCCTGTCGATAAACTCTTCTCCCCGCGTAATCAAAACCTCCTTTATTGAATCGAGGCCATGTACAAACACAGTCAACATACTACCCATATACAGACTGTACACGTCGCCGTATTGCTTTCGCAGGTGATCCAAGGAGTCAATAATGTTTCCACTCAGCTGTGGAAGATTTCCAACTACTGGCCAGGCCGTTGGTCCGGGTGGGTAATTCCTACCTCTTCTCTTGTGAGTAAGAAACAGCAAACACACAAAACACCCAATTAACACAGCCGTCACGTTGGTAAATATTGCGTCGCCCCACATTATGATATAGGTTCGCTAAAGTGAAGGAAATCTAGTAAATTTTCCAACATTTAAGGGGACTAGCTGCTGTCGTTGACCAATCAGAGCAGTTACACTGTACATGACTACATACAGGCTAGCTAGAGTTCACCTTGTGCAGGAAAAGCACTCTCTAGTCGTTTTTTTAACAATTCTAACATGTATTGTTAAAAAATGACTAGAGAGTGCTTTTCTTGCCCTATAGTTCACCTAGTATATATAGGAGCTCAGTAGCCTAGCAATGAGTTGAGGTCGGCAGCGGTCGATCTCTGTATAGGTCTCTTATCACTGACTGGGGCTCCTCCGGGAAAATTACTAACTGGGCCTCTCAAGGAACGACAACTCCGGTAGACATACTGGTTAATGGACTTCAAAATATGAATGTTTAAACTGATACACGTTTTTACTTACGCTGTGAGCAATACCGATCTTCAACAGTGGACCAGTTTAGCTAATATTACTGCATCTTGTTCAGGGGTTCATTGCTATTTTGTTATTGCCACTGTATTTATTGCAAAACTCTGCTTATGAGTGTAGAGTTAATTAATATTTAGGCCTACCGTTACAACTCTCGGTATATAGGCCTATATATATATTTTTTATAAATGCAGAGAAAGAAAATGTATATATTCTTCATTAAAAATAAAGCCATAACATTACATCTATTTCTCAATTTCTCATGGAAAGTAAAAGAGAAGTGTTGTTATATGGTTATGGAATACACCTGTTTTTACGTAACTACAACAACCACAATAACGGATATTCAAATACTATTCGAACATGGCTGGCATATATATTTATAAATGCAGAGAAAGAAAATGTGACATGCCTCCACCGGAGATTGAACCCGAGACCTTTGGCTTACAGGGCCAACACTCTACCGACTGAGCTATAGAGGACGTCGATAGAGCGATAATGTGACAATGGTAATGTTAAGAGATAGGCTAATGTTTATAGATAGCAGTATAACTAAGTCACCGCAGGTCTCCGAAGAGCTTCCTTCTTGTTTTTCTAGATATTACTCACAAATGTGTTTGTTGTTTGAGTTAAATACAAATAATATTTGTGAGACCTCACGCATCTATATACTAGTACCTGAATAAAGACATGTATGTTTATTGCGTTTGGTACTTTACCACGGTCACCTGGGGCCGGTTCCACAAAGCAATTACCCACTATAGTCAAAACACTAAATTCAATTGTGTTTAAATATCGCAAATACATACAGTATTAATATATACCCAGTGACATCACGAAAATAAATTACGAATAATAGGTGTCAAAATTAAATAGATGGTAATTTGGGTCGATTGAAAGATTTTGACAAAATAGCTTTGTAGACTCGGACCCTGGCTTGTAAGAATTTGATTAGTAAATAAAATATTTTTTTTCTATATTTTACTTGTTGTTATGTACATTACACATACATGCAATCAATCGAGAAGATTGCAAAGTAACAAAAGAAATAATTTTAAAAAATAGATTTGTCACTTCCTTTATAGTCTATATAGAGGTTATCCAACGAGAGCCTAGTGTGATACGATGAATATCCCTCGAGTCTGTTAATTTTCAAAATCAAGGGCCGATTAGATATGTTTAGTATTTATTTTGTTTATGTTTTCTCGTCTCAATTCTTCCCCATAGAATCTATACATCGGAGCAATTGTTGCCGGAGCAAATATCGCCGGAGCAATTGTCGCCAGAGCAATTGTCGCCGGAGTAGTTGTCGCCGGAGCAATTGTCGACGAAGCAATTGTCGTCGGAGCAATTGTCGCCGGAGCAATTGTCGCCGGAGCAAATGTCGTTTTTTTCGGAGCAATTGTCGCCGAAGCAATTGTCGCCGAAGCAATTGTCAGATTACCTATTCATCGTATCACACAGGCTCGAGTTGGATAATCTTTTTCTCACAATACTTGAAATTCCATTTGTATTTCTAATTTTGCGTAGGCCTAGTCTGCAGGCGTTGCATGGTGACTTAACATCCTTCACAAACAATCATGAATATTTATGAGGCAGCCATATCACTTCATTGTGAAAGCAAATATCCATGCGCGAGAAACAAATAAACCGCAACAAAACGTTACTAAATCAAACGATGGACATATTTATAGACTTTGTTAAAAATAACAAATACCAGATTTTAATCTTAATAAACGTTGTCAGAGGCCCAGTCAGGGATTCTTTTCATTCTGAAATGTATAATACGCTCAGTCGCTGGCTAATAGATAGCCTTGTGAGAGGCCCAGTCACTGATTATTTACCTTGTGAAACTTACTAGAGGCCTAGTCATTGATTGTTACCTGATGTAAGGTTGGAAATATTGTCAGAGGCCTAACCAGTGATTCATTCCATTCTGAAATTGTATCATCGATGATTTATACATGATGTAAGGTAATAAACATTACTACTGGCCCAGTCAGGGATTCTTTCCATTCTAAAATGTATCATACGGTCAGTCCAGGGGCGGCGCCAGGGTTTTTGTATAGGGAGGGCGAGAGTCCAAGCATGGAGGGCACTTGTGCCAGAGCGGGGAGAGGATCCGGGAGGGGGGTGTCCCCACTCCCGTATTTGGGGAAAAATGGATTTTGGACATTGAAATGGTGGCATTTTAGAGCACTTGGCACTCACATTATTTTACACATATCTCGATGTGTAACTTTCATAAATAATTATTTGTTAAAAAAATCGTTTTACAAAACTAAACTTTCGTTTTGGTAGCAAGACAGTAATAAATCAAGGGTATACCAACACTGACTTTCTATTTAATTTCACAGACAAATAATTCTAACTTCTAACTGATTTCTATAACTACTTTTTTGGATTAATAGAACTAGACCTAGCTTGATTCAATCTGATTAAAATCATATCTATATTAGCTCCCCGGTATTGTAATGCCGCGATGTAGATCTGACAACATACTATAGCAAACAGTGTTCAATGACGTCAAATGGTGTGGGGTTCAAGAAAGGTCACCGTTTAAATTGTCCAATGAAAAACCAGATAGCCGAAAACTGTTATATTAGCCTCTCTCTTCACTCTGTACCACTAAAATATTAGCCTATTCTCTAGCTAAAACTATTACGTTACTACCCTGTTAACATTTGATTAAAATAAACTATTGGCTTTTACGTT
>JAVFBY010055235.1:0-12738 GCA_034781015.1 Tonicella lineata
CGAACGAACGAACGAACGAACGAACGAACGAACGAACGAACGAACGAACGAACGAATGAATGAATGAATGAATGAATAAATAAATAAATAAATAAATAAATACGGGAGATGCCCCGTGTGGTATGCTCTATAACATGGGGAACTAGTGGGGCTATATATTATGGGACGAAGTGAGGGTATCTCTATACGATCGTGCTTAAAATGTTATCTCTACAACATTGTGTGTGCGGGACTTATACATAATAAGGTTGTGAGTGTGAGTGCTTTATCTACAACGTATTGACTGCGGGGCTAATACATAATATCGTGGTGCGCCGGAGCTATATCTATACCATGGTGCGTAAGGAGCTATCTTTACAGCGTGGTGGGTGCGGGGCTAATACATAATAACGTTGTGCGTTAGGAACTATCTCTACAACGTGGTGAGTCGGACTTCGTCCGGTGCTAATGCATAATAACGTTGTGACTGTGGGGCTATCTCTACAACGGGGTAGATTTTTTGCACTTTCTTTACAGCCTGGAGTTATTACACAAAAGGAAGAAGGCATGAAATGCTCAAATATATTACTGTTATATAACTCAAACAACAAACACATTTGGGATAAATGTCCAGAACAAAACATGCTTATTCGGCGTCTCTGTGTCAGTGCCTTATGTAGAGAAAGATTGACATTCTTAACCTGGGTGAACTTTGGGATAGCTCTATCGTCAGTCTGTAGAGTGTTGGCCATGTAAGCCAAAAGCTCAGGGTTCGATCCCCTGTGTAAGTATGTGAACTTTTCTTTCTCTGCATTAATAAACAAAAAATTAAATAAAATAAGAACTCAATCTACCAGCACACGGTTTATTTTTAAATCCTTACAGAAACTGAACCAGCCACTCGGCTTCACAAATATTGGCCAACAGCAAACATTATTATATAAGTTTTAAACAAACCTCCTGTGATTGGTTCATTTGCGGTGACGTGGCTATTACGCAATACAAACACTGTGTTGGAGGAAGGCTTGTAATTTTAACTGCGTGCATGATATAATCGGATACTGTCGTGGAGGAAAGCTTGTCATTTTAACTGCTTGGTATAGTCGGACAGTCGTGGAGGAAGGCTTGCCATTTTAACTGCTTGCATGGTATAATCGGATACTGTTATGGACGAAGGCTTGTCATTTTAACTTCTTGGTATAAACGGATAGTGTCGTGGAGGGAGGCTTGTCATTTTAACTGCATGGTTTAATCAGATACTGTCGTGAAGGCAGGCTTGTCATTTTAACTGCATTGTATAATCGGATACTCTCGGGGAGGAAAGCTTGTCGTTTTAACTGCATTGTATAATCGGATACTCTCGTGGAGGAAAGCTTGTCAGTTTAAATGCTTGGTATAATCAGATACTGTCGTGGAGGAAGGCTTGTCATTTTAACTGCATGGTATAATCGGATACTGTCGTGAAGGAAGGCTTGTCATTTTAACTGTATGGGATAATCGGATACTGTCGTGGAGGAAGGCTTGTCATTTTATCTGTATGGTTTAATCGGATACCGTCGTGAAAGAAGGCTTGTCATTTTAAGTGTATGGTTTAATTGGATACCGTCGTGAAGGAAGGCTTGTCATTTTAACTGTATGGTATAATCGGATACTGTCGTGGAGGACGGCTTGTCATTTTAACTGTATAGGATAATCGGATACTGTCGTGTAAGGCTTGTCATTTTAACTGCTTGGTATAATCGGATACTGTGGTGGAGGAAGGCTTGTCATTTTAAGTGCATCGTATAATCGGATACTGTCGTGGAGGAAGGCTTGTCGTTTTAACTGTAAAGTATAATCGGATACTGCCGTGGAGAAGGGCTTGTCATTTTAACTGCTTGGTATAATCGGGTGCGGTCGTGGAGGAAGGCTTGTCATTTTAACTGTATAGGATAATCGGATACTGTCGTGGAAGGCTTGTCATTTTAACTGCTTGGTATAATCTGATGCGGTCGTGGAGGAAGGCCTGTCATTTTAACTGCTTGGTAAAATCGGATACTGTCGTGGAGGAAGGCTTGCCGTTTTAACTGCATGGTACAATCGGATACTGTCGTGGAAGTCTTGTCATTTTAACTGTATGGTTTAATCGGATACCGTCGTGAAGGAAGGCTTATCATTTTAACTGGTTGGTATAATCGGATAGTGTCGTGGAGGAAGGCTATTGTCATTTTAACTGCATGGTATAATCGGATACTGTCGTGAAGGAAAGCTTGTCATTTTAATTGCATGCATGGTATAATCGGATACTGTCGTTAAAGAAGGCTTGCCATTTTAACTGCAAGGTATAACCGGATACTGTCGTGGAGGAAGTCTTGTTATTTTAACTGCATGGTTTAATCGGATACCGTCGTGAAGGAAGGCTTGTCATTTTATGGCTTGAAAATGGTGCTAGTGTCGTAACAAATAAACCATGTAATTAAATATGAAAGTATTGTCATTTTTGTTCTTATATGCTGTCACTGTGTTATTGGATAATATATAACAATTATATTGGGACTGTATGTCCTAATCACAAAGAAGTCACATGACTACCTCAGCCAATCGTACCTATTCTTGTTTAAAACAAAGCCGTAACCCCCGTTATAGCAATGGCTTTTTTCAACAAGTTTATAATTTGTGTAAGAATGCAAATAAATAAAAACATTAATATTAATCATGTAAAAAAGCAAGCAATTTATTGAAGTGATTATTTAAATGGTTTGACACTGAAGCAGCTGAGTTCATCAATTAAAAGCACTCTGTCAAACGAACCCGCTCTAGATAAACCCCACTTAAAGGTCTCATCTAGAATTAACAAGTTTATTTCAGATTTTACCAGATAACGTATCACAATGAAGTTGTCCATTTTGCCAAATGTGAGTTTTTTTGACAGCCCCGGGGGTAGATTTCTTTACAGCCCGTTAATTACCCCTCACGATCTCTTAACCAGAAATACTCCTTATTATAAACGTACAGTGTTGACATTGAATAAAGTACATATAAAACAAGTCTAAGCATTTTTTTTTGTTCTCAACGAAGTGAGTTTTTCTTAAAACTAGATTGTTTAAATATAATAGGCGTTGTGAACTAGAACTACTGTTTAACTGTCTTTGTTTTTAAGACAAACCCTATTGTTAAAGTATTAGTCTGTGTACTGATTAAGTTTGTTTATGTTTATCTTGTGTACGACCTTTACATTAATAACCTATAGAGAGTCTGCAAATAGCTAGAGGCCAGCAATTATCACCCGATAACAGTTAAGTGAGCACTTTTTATTTTAGAAAAACAAATTTTTTCGCGTATACTTTTTTGATTATTTTTATTGAATTTTAATTTCAGAAATGTTTTAAAAGTTACTGGTGTCCTGGTATTGCTTTTTAATGGAGTATTCTTAGATAAACTTATGTGATTTAATCTGGACAACACACAATACATATTTTTATTATTTTGAGTTGAGAGTAAGTTGAAAAACAGAAAACCTATATGTTTATTGACAGATCATTCTTTTTTTTTGATAATTTACAACACAAAAAAGGTAAAAACGTTATAAAGGGTATAATTAAATGCATGTTGCATATATTCTATAAGAAAATGAAATTAAAAAATAATTACGTCACAAATTGAAATTTGTAACTTCCAGTGGACGTCCCATCTTATATCCAATATTGTTTTTTATTGCAGAGATATAAAGTTTTGCTTTAATTGTATCAGAAGACAAAACCATTTTAATATAACATTTGGGTGTGCATTTTTTGTATAAGAAATATTTTAAAAGAAATAGTTTAAACAAACGATTATAATATAGAGCAAATCGTCAAAAGTTAAATCGTTCAAATCATGGTGTACAACAACCAGTTGTATCACGTATTTTTCTATAGAAAAGTCTAATTGAATGGTACAAGGTAAAGATTAATTGGTTTGTGTGTTTGTGTGTGTGTCGGTGGGGGGCGGGGGAGGGGGGGTATTGGATAATGACAATGGGTTAATTAACGGCAATAAACCGACATCGAGCTATTTGAACTCAGACTCAGATTAATTGCTTTACCTCAATATAAATATAAAAGTACACTGTAAAAACGAAGTGTTTGAATGCTAATCACATTTATGCATCGATTAATTAACTATATACATGTATACCGTGAATATTTTTAACATGATTATTATTTAAACACCTTTGTGTTTAATTGGGACTTAGTTCTTACTCTCTTAAACACGTGTTTAACCAAGCCTCATTTATTTAACAGCAATGATGTTAAATTATAAATATTAAAAATTCCTGTTTAAGAATGAAACGTCGTTTGAACACCAACGTTTGAAGAATGAAAGTGGTTAAACATAAACATTTTAATTACTAAGCGCTTTAGCGTTTATCACTTTAACACTTACTTGTTTAAAGGTTTAAAATGTTTAAAATATTAATGTTTACACTAAAGACCTTTAATAATTGATGCATAAAAGTGTTTAAATTTTGAACACTTCGATTTTACAGTATCTTAGATAACTTAGGCTATAACAAATAAAGTTCACCTTGCACATAACATAAATAGGTTACTATAAGAACATGGTACATTTATATACAAACATCCCAATATAAACCGTGCAGGGACAGCGGTTGTCGGTCGACTTCATTAAGCAATTTCAACACAAGCGAACAGCTTGAAAAACGGTTTGAGCACGGTTTTATTTGATTATTTAAGCTGCTTATATCTATACGGAAATTTCTCACCTAACTACAATACAGGCTTGTACTAAATGATGCTAGGACCATACTTCATTTAACACAAACGGTTTTAATCCATTGCTTAATTCAGCGATGGTGCGATTTTCAGTTGTTAGAACGCAGTCTTACTTTATTGGCTGGAAAAAGAAGTCCCGCGAACATTATTTGTAAATATTTGTGGTCTCTAGACCTACTTACCTGTGCATTTAAAACAAAACTTACCTTTTTAAAAAGCGCTGCGGGTATTTAGTTAAGTGATGACTTTCATAATGATCTTATCGCAGTAGAATCAGTTTTATGTGAGGGTAATTTGTATAAATTAGAGTCCGTGTTTTATATCTTTACCAATGTAAAATGGTTGTGGTTTGTAAAAGCTTTTTAACTTAAGTCATCAGCATGTGTAATTTTATAAATCTCACTTCACAAGTACCCGATGACCGCGGTGGTTTTTACGTCCATAGTCAGAATTCTTCTCATGTCTTCAACAATACAGGCACATGACCACAATAACTCGTTACTACATTGATATAGAAACATGACCACAGGAACACGTTACTACATTGGTTATCATAGTTTATAATGTATAATGGTATATTCTGTTTCCTTAATACTAACATTTTTTTTTTAGAATTTTAATAGCATTAATATAATGATCTTTATTTTCTCTTGATTGAAAGGTAATAAAACCCATTCCTATGAGGGGCGAGCTGCAATAATGCTATAATGGTATAGACATAAAATATCAACATTTAAAAAGATGGTATAGATTTATAAAAAAATAAACCAGAGTGCACGATTTTCAGAAGTTAATATTTAGAAAGGATATAAATAGGCAATAACATACCATGTACGTGTAATACAGTAACTATTTTTGTTTATGTAAATTATGTTAAAAATGAATGCAATGAAAACTTATGTATAATGTATACACGGAATAGAATGATATTTAGATGAACGTTATATCTATAGAAAAATCGAAATTAAGGTCTTAAAATAAACGGATATTTCCAAATCTAACCGATCAGAAAATTGTGCACAATATGCAAAGGCACTCAAGCAATAACAGAGAGTGAAATTGAATGTATTCAACAATGACAGCTGTAAATAAATGCCCTATACACAGTTCAGCATTTTAATATTCAAGTGTTGTCAAGGTATGCACGGACTCTCGACTCTAAGGTCCTTTAAATGATGTGAAATGCCCTAGAGAACGATGTTAAACACCAATGAAATAAATAAAATGTTAGACACCCGAAAGTAGACTCATCGACTTCCATAGTATATACCAACGACAGACGCGTATTGCTTGCATTTACACAGAGAATATTCTTCATTTAATATGCAATGAAATGGATTAGTCTCCCAGTTTTAAGCACGTTGTATACTGGTTGAAACAATTAATTTATTTAATCAATAGATAAGCTAGTATTGGCTATCAGGCAGTGTTTATGCATTAACGTGTCTTCCGCCCTACACTGCATGCAATTGTACAATTATATTCTTAACGTGTATACAATTCAGGAGGGTATATTCTATTAAATCTGCAATTGTACAATTTTATTCTTACACTTTTGCAATTCAGAAGGATATATTCAATTTAACCTGTAATTGAACAATTTTATTCTTACATTTTCATTAATTCAGAAGGTATATATTCTATTAAATCTGCAAATGTACAATTTTATTCTTACTTTTTGTGCAATTCAGAAGGATATATTCTATTTAATCTGCAATTGTACAATTTTATTCTTACATTGCGATCAATTCAGAAGGGTATATATTTTATTAAATCTGCAAATGTACAACTTTAGCCTTACATTTTGTGCAATTCTCGAGGGTATATTGTATTAAATCTGCAATTGTCAATTTTTTTCTTACATTTTGTGCAATTCAGGAGGGTATATTCTATTAAATATACAATTGTTCAATTTTATTCTCATATTTTGTGCAATTCGGGAAGGTATATTATATTGAACTGTTTGCCTATAGAGCGATATGCCTTCTAAAAACTTGGACAAGTTTATCAGTGCAATATTTTAAACGGCTGTCTAAAACTATCTTTGTCTCTTTGCATGGGTCTTCACTATAACATCGCACTGACTTGCTGCAGCACATTAGTCAGCATTTGTTTGCATAAATTAAATATAGTGTATTTGTGTTCCCTGTGAATTGACCTGTTAACAACGTAATGTTTCATTCAAATGACTCGTTTGTCTTTTAAAAAGGCCTCCACAGATGTGACAGCTCGCGGTCCTCTCCTGCCCCTCGATGTCTTTGTTTTACCCTCAGCTTATCTCTATATCGGCCCTATAACTACCGGCGATTGACTTAGATCAAAGGCGTACCGACAGGTAAACCCCTGACATCTTCCACCAGGTGAGTTCTATCTAACTCGAGTCGACAGCCAAGGGTATTGATGTGCTACAAAAGGTCATTTTACTACACGCTTAATTTAAACCATAAAAAAACAACACAAAATTTAAAACTCGTCGTAAATTTCAAATGAAAATTTAAACAAAAGAAGTTATTTTTTAAAAATAGTTTACATGTTTTACATTTTTTACGCGTAAGGTTAAAGATTCAAGAAATTGTATTTATCGTCGAATTTCATTTACAAATAACATAAGCAATTGCGTGCTTTTATGTCGACATAAAATAAACAATACACAATAGAAGAAAATTTGAGACATAATATAGACAATGAGAAAAACAGTACTAAATGTAACGAAAGACCACTGCATACAAACATAATCAGTGAGATACACAAACAAAGTACAATATAAATATCACAAAAGAGCATAAGGGATATGCCTACTGTTAATCTCGATCAGTTGTTAACACGCTTTTTAGTATTTTGCTAAATTAGTTTTAATTTTAGATTACGTTTAAGCTAAAGAATATTTTAGCTTAATTGGCATAAAAATGACCTTTAGAACAATATTCACTGATTGAAGCTGTGCTTTTTTGGATAAGACAGAACCATGGCACTATCGTAATATCACAGAATTATGCAGAATTTTGTAATACCGCAACATGGAGTATATTGCTATTGTAACGTAAAGCAACCTGGAGATTTTAACAAACGATAGTATTTTGTGTCATACTTTTTTCATTAATTGTATTTTTTAAATGAATCGAACGGATTATTTACGTCCAATATCCCACATAAACTATCTTTTCAGAATTACTTCGCGTTAACTTAATATTATATCAAAATTTTCTATTTCGTTGAGCATTCCCTTCTGCCGCTCTTGTTACGTGAGTTTGATTATACGCTTGTTTATGATTATATTACTAATTTTAATGAAATAGTAATATGAATTGGACTTGTACCACATCGTTACCGTCTGTATGCATTTACTACAGAAATATGTTTATGAAAATTCCAAATGTGGGGTGTGGTCAATACTATCACCTAGATTGCATTATTTGAGATGATTCGAGATATTGTAGTTTGAGATGTTTAAGTAAAACTTACCTCCATATCGTATATATTCAGCGTCAAGCATATATATATTGTACTCCGGAAAAAAGAGATCGAATTAATTTTGACTCAACGTTTCGGTTAATTCATCAAACCGTCACCAGGGGTCATGATGATGACGAATCGACCGAAACGTTGAGTCAAAATGAATTCGATAACTTTCTTCAAAGTTGTTACTATGCCTATATTAAACTCCTTAGTGCATGCAGTCCTAATATATTTAGCGATAACATAACACAAGTTAATGGATTTCAACTTCTATCTTTAGTATGGAGCAACGTTTCAGTACAGACAATAGCACCTTTTTCAAGCTAAATCAGTCTGCAATAAAACGTTGCTCCATACTAAATAATTATAGAAGTGGAAATCCATATAATTATATTGCTACAGCTTATACATGCCGTTTAAACAAGTTATTTTACCTTTGATTCTGTTTTATTCAATAGGATGTGTATTTTATAAAGATACGTGTTTAAGTCTATACATGAATTCTGTATTGCCTACATGTAATTCACCTCTCATATGCATATTAATTGGTCCCTATAATGTGTGTAATTTAATATAAACTTGTTAAAAACGTGACAAAGATCATTTTATTTTATAATATTACTTAACTGCTCAAAGGTACAGATTACATGTACGTTATTTTCTGTTTCTGTTATAGTTTATCAATATATATTTTTTTATTAATTGCATTTTTGAAGCAAAATTATAGGTTAAAAAAATGAGTCATGAATCCACTCACCGGGAACGCACGTCCAAAGAATCCACTCCCCGGGAACGCACGTCCAATGAATCCACTCCCCGAGAACGCAAGTCCAATGAATCCACTCCCCGGGAACGCACGTCCAATGACACTATAGACCGATTCCTTTAAGCAATTTATAAAATAATTTTTAAAAAAAGTTATTTTCACATTTAACATATCTGCTTGCATGTGAGAATACATGGAAATGGTTAAATATCTATCAAAATAGTACATGTTTCTCTATATTTTATGAGAGCTGTGTTCATGTCCAACAAACACTGCATGCTTCCGTAAATATATACCTGCAAATTTTGCCTACAATTCATTTGCAGTGCATTTACCCATATCTATAATTCATCAATGTCTACAATTCATCAATATATATAATTAAGATCAGGAAAAGGACATCAGATTCGGAACAGTTTTGAAAACATCCGCAATATGTATTTTGTGTTCAAATCAAAGCTGGTATTTAATTCGAGCTTATAAAACAAAGGTAACGATCGCTTGGAATACTTTAGGGACTTTTCACCAACACGCCAAAACCGAAACAGCTTTGACCCAAAATATGTATTTGAAAAATCGTAAGTAGTTTTCAAAACAAAGTTGATGCTTAATTTGCGGTTATAAAACAGATATAATGGTTGCTTGGAGGATATTCTACAAGCAGTCCAGACTTCCAGTCTGTATATGCTATAGAGTATGACTATGTTTAGGCCAAATTTTCTTTCTCTGCATATATATAGGGATGTGTTCACTATGGTATGGCTTAACATGAAGACAAGCCGGGAATCCCTGAAACCTGTCACGTGGGATGCAATCACCATTAATAAATCAAACCAATAACCATAAATCAATCAATCAACAGACCATGCATGCAGGCATGATAAAACAATGACAAATACAATTGATTAATACGAGCGATTGATTTTAAATAAACACTGCTATATTGATTAATTCCGGTAGGTTTCACGTGTTAGATGGCTGAGTAAATCCCTGCGAATAAACACATGCAACAGTTCTTATTAAGATAGTTTAAATACATTAACTCTTTTAAATATATATTTACTAAAAAAACAACAACATTTGAATAGATTGTTCATTCTTATTAATTCAAGTGTTATAAAGAATTACACAATTTTCATTCAACAGTAAAGCATCTTTAAGTTACACTTAAAACACATTTTAGTATGTGAAATGCGTTAATGATGTGTTAAAGCTGTCATTAATCTATTCGACGGTCACTTAAGACTGATAATCACATTCAAATTAGTATTGTCTTTTTAAACATGATATATCCATATATCTACATTTAAAAACGCAATGCAATCATCCGTAATCGAATTTAAATATTTGACTGCACGAAGGACGGAAAAGAGGAGGGAGTTTTAAAGACGAATATTAATAGTTTGCTAGATTGGTCCCATTGTTTGAGGCAGACGTGTTGATAACATATTTGAGGTTCTTTGTGTGGCCAATTAGTTCAATCACCATATATTTAACATAGATAATATAGTTTCTATACATTTCTCTGCAAAGTCAGAATAAAATGCATTGTTATGTCTGTAGGCCTATGTTGTTAAATCAGACAAGATGAACAATACGAGGTTAAATGTGGAGCTCGGTGGAGGACATCACGACCAGTCATCCCCTGGAGGAAGTTCTCCAACTTTATGTATATCGAGCAAATTGTTCAAAATGGTCATGCATATAATATAACGGTCACAAAAAACAATTTGAAACAAATCTCTCTATGTTTTGTTTAAATGCAGAATCTTTCAGTGTTCGTACACGAGTCCCATGCGAAATGTCCGTATTTGACCTGCAGCGAATAATCAAAAGGTGCGTACATTTTTAAAACTCCAGGGTTTACGATGCGCGAATATTTAAAAAGACTCTGCCACCAAAGATACGGCATGATTGCGTAATTCCAGAATTGCATGAGTTATAGGCCTAATCATTTTATGTCGAACACATGCACCAAAATTAAATGCAGTTATTTCGAATTGTTAAATATTGAAACGCAGAAGTCACAATTTTCGGAATGCTTCATTATACCCTTCGATTCAATTTCGGAACTTGCCGAGGCTGCCTCGAGATTCTTACGTTTTCGGAATTGCGGAATTATATTGACCAAAACGTTAAATGGTAATCGCCACATGAGGGCGATGGGACCGAAGCACTTCGCGGAGTCATGCAAAAAACAACAGATAAAAATACTTTTTGTGCATCAAATTCTTTTCTTTTCTTTTTTTCCCACATGTAACCTGTTAAAAATTAAAATTTATATTCTGTGTAGGTAATTAAAGTACAATCTAGACTCGATGTCGTAATTCTTAACTACCAAACTGAGCCGCTCCACATTTGGCGTTATTACCGGTCTAGGCAATGGCCGAAGATAGCCGACATGTCTTTTATACATTGAAGTTTACCTGCACTGTAGCGCGGAGATGGCCGAGTGGTTTTTATAAGGTTTCTTCACGGTTTTCCATCGTAAACAATGGTAATGCAAAATCTGCGTACGACCTTAAACACCCAACAAATAAACAATATTCCACCCATATTCCAGACAACCATACAATGGTTGGTTTATTTGAATGTTGAACCATTTCAACTGCATCTCGATCTCTCTTATATGAGATGCATTTATATAGATTCTCCTTGGATTTGCAACAAAACAAAATTTCAAGTCGCGCAGAAGCCAAGTAACAGGTTACTATATGCTTTTCGTTTCAACGGTATTGTTTAATTTACTAAGAAACTTGAATACAGGGTAATATCGTGGTTATCGGAATATGTTGATAAAACCTAATTTTGTGTGACCGTGTGTGTTTTAGTGAGAGAGTTAATTTCATATCGTGGGAACATCTGTAGTTAGTAACCTCCCCTGACCGCTTATCACTTAACAAAGGAATGTGGCCAGGCGAAAATCTACATACACCATTGTATAATGAGACAAGATATTCATGCTTCATATCAAACCATCTTACTGGTCATTTTAAATAACCCTTTTTATTGTTTATATTTCATTTAAAAAAAATAATAGAAAAATAATTAGGTTTGTTTTTGATTTTCAAATATATTTAGAGAATGGCTGTCAATAAAATGTTTGACCTAGACCAACATTAAACCTATATTATGCACATGAAAAAGCGTGTTTATCTGTCATCCTATTTTACAACAAACAACACAGCAAAGCCAATTTGTTTTCGCTCATGCAGCCTTTCTGCATAGCGCTGCGTGAATCAAAACGAAAAGGCGCCTTAATTTTGTTGTGCGATCTTCGACATCCCTAGTCCGTGATATGGTTAGGTTCACAGTTTGTGTCAAAATATTATTGTTTACAATTATAGGTAAGCCGTTCGATTAACACCAGCATAAAAAGGCGCCTTGTTTAATTTATGATAGCGTTTGTACCCAATATGCATGGGGTAATTTTATACACAAACAAAACAAAATTATTACATGGAAACAGTAATTGAAAGCACCTTTTTTAAATGCGCCACGTGCGCACAATAGTATCAGTCGTTATCATAGCACCAAATTCAAAATAAAAAGGCGACTTGTTCCCAATATCGTTAGGTTCCCTCATTTTTGTTGTAGCATGTTTTCCGAGGTGAACTTATTTCCACATGGAGTCGTTTCTGTCGATCCTGGTTGCGATTTCAGAAGATGAATGGTTGACTTCCCTAGGCCCGGTGGATGCTTACCTTCATGTCCCCATTCACCCGTCACACAGGAAGTTCCTTCATTTCATGGTGAAGGGGGGGGGGGGGGGGGGGGGTTGAA
>JAVFBY010055346.1:0-12736 GCA_034781015.1 Tonicella lineata
AATTTATAGCTTTGCGACTTCCGACTCATTTGGCTATAACGGGTCACATATAGGTTAACATACCCCTAAGCCCGGTGTTGAACACCAATCAATTAAAGTGATTGTAATATTTTGTTACATTTGCCTTCACATAACTATATTATTTTGCCACATATACCTCACCATGTCAAATTTGATAACGCAATTATGGTACTGATTCTACTACATGACCTGCTAATGGGCATTAAGAAAACGTCCCTGATTTAGACAAATTGCAAACGTAGTTATTCTCGTGATGAATTTGCGGAAAAAGTAAACAGTGTAATTATTCTGTGAGAAAGCAGTGAGCACTGTGAAGTTGTTGTGTTTAGAAAAGGAAGGAAAAAGCAGTGAAAAAGAACTGCTGAAAATACTGGTATTCCCACTGTGCTAGTTCCTTAGCGTGAATCACCATCATGAAGGGAAATTCAAATTTTTTCCCTCAGTTACAGAAAAGGGTAGGGAAAAAACTGGACTATGTGTTCATCCATCATTGGAAATTGGGAGTTAAATGGTGTAGCGTGCCAAAAGTGCAGTAGCTGATTACGCTAAGTCGACTGAATATTGAACATGTGTTGAATGTGATTACCGTTAACGTGATTTTCTTTTGGCGGGCAAGTCACATGACCACTCGAGTAGACTGGTTTTCCTCAGGTAATGACGACTGCGCTAACACCGACTCACTTCCTCTGTCTAAAACTTTCCTCTCTACTTCACTGATTTCTCCCATTTCCTGACAAGACTCAATCTTAACACTGCACAAGACTTTTTTTTCAATCCAAAGAATGGTTAACAAGTTCTCATTTCTCGTGTGTGTGTTGACGAAACTACTATAAATATTGAGAGGCCATGTTGGGCGATACTAACATACAGTACACAGAAATCCTAGAATGCTACATGTTTAGCAAATACACTCATTATTTCCAGGATGTTATATTGATATAGAGCAAGATTTTTAATGTTCTGTGCAATTTATTATAAACCCTATACAATTTGAAAGGATAAAGATAGATTGATTGATTGGTGTTTAACGCCATGCTCTTTCAGGGGTATTTAACCTATATGATGTGGTGACAGTCAAATGGGTTGAGGAAACCACCCTTGACGGGATTTGATTTGATAATTTATTCACCAAATAGAAAAAAAGAGAAATTTACATGATATATTAACAGTTTTTGTTTGGCGGGAATAAAGTCCCAGAGGGACATCACTGGCTACATCAAAGACAGGACAGGGCATCACAACAATTTAACTTGGAAAATAAGTTGGTTAAAATTCTGTTTTTTTTTAAGCAATATTTTATCAAGAGTTTGTAATATATTCCATATCAGTAAAAAAAAATCTGGTGTACATACATAGGTAAACAAATTTTATTCTATTTTGTATTTAATTAAATATAATTTAACTAATAAGAATTTGTCTTTGCAGATAAGATGAATTCTGGCTGTCCCAGTGACTGTCACGGTCATGGTGAATGTAATAACAGGCAATGTGATTGCTACCCAGGATTCTCAAGCTTTGACTGTTCACAAAGTAAGTAGTAATTTGCGGGAATCCTTATGATCATGGTGTTCTGGTTATGTAACAAGCAACCCTCTGGGTATTAAGTGTGGTGTGTTTAACTCTGATAATAATTATATTTTGGGGTTGTGGAGCTAAGTTACTGTTGGAGAACACTACCACCATATAAGTGAAATACCCTTGAGCAACCTCTAATCAAGCTAAATCTGCCTATGTTCTAGGGGCCCACGAAAGGACCCATTCTCCAACTGACAGGCCCCATTCCCCTAAAGATGTTAAAAATATTCCCCTAAAACCCTAACAAATTTGAATATAAAGAGGAATATGCATAAATTTAACATTTAGAAGGAACAAAATTCTGCTGTCCAGCTTGATTCAAAACATGCCCCTTTAGTTAATTAGTATGCATCTGTCAATAACCAATCCTTTAATGTAAAAAAATCCCCCAATTCCCCCGACTCACACTTAAATTTCCCCTATTTTACTGCCAGGGGTCCTTTCCCCAAAATCCTGGATCAAGCTCTGATCTTTATTCCTTGATTTAATATGCGCCACAGCACAGCTGAAATGTGGCATAAAAGACAAATCAATCAATCAATCAACCCTTTATTTAATAAAAAGATTTAAAAGAAGAATTGACTAAAGGGATGCTTTAATGCATGGTCAAGTGTATTTTTCAAAGTCAAGTTTATTTTTAGCCTTTACCCTTGGGCAACCAATATTATGCATGGCAAGGATAGAACCCTAACTTTGAGTGTCTTTTTGTCTTCCCATTTTTTACATGTGCCATCAAGATGACCTTTGAACCTCTCTAAACTAGCAATATCCATTGTTAGACACTGACGTCTAATAAAAAAGATTTTTATTTGTTCAAGAAAGTCTGTTTTTGACTTGTGATTTTAATTAACAAAGGCTAATGACAACAGAAGATCGTGGGGTATTTGTTTATGGCCCTGCCTAAAATCCAATAAAAAAGCTAAATACACGACACAATCCATTTTACCAAGACTTTAGAGTCACTGTTCCTGTTTACTTGTCAACCTCTGTGCCCTCCGTGTCAATGAACGTCCTAAAGTGGTTGATAACATGGGTTAAGGAGCACCCTTAACTCTGATATTATGAAGAAGGTCCAAGAATGGATTGATGGATGCCTCATTATTAAAATTTTCACGATGTATTTTGAACATGGCATAGCTAAGGTCAACTCTCATTGAACACAGTTTTAATGAGCAAGTCTTTGACCTTCTTTCTACAAGAGGCAATTTATTTTTTATATAACATTAATAATAAACATAGTTGTTGGCAATGATTTAACAACAACATTTTGGTTACAAATCCAGCTAAGGCTTATGTGGATAAGTTTTGTATAAATATTTATTTAAATATTCATTGGTTTTATAAACAAAGACAAGGAACTGATATGTGCATAAGTTTTTCTTTTAGTCTATGTTGGAATCATTTCAATATTTTTACCCCATGGTGAATGTGGCCTAGGACTTTATCATTTTGGGGCTTTTCTTGGGGCTTTTCTTTTTGATAAAACCCTAACTAAATGGACTATTTCTCTGTCAATAATGCAAGGATTGTTCTGAAAATTTGGCAGTTTATACCTGATGGTAATACGCAAGTCATAACTGAACCAAACATTTCAATTTTACATTGGTTTTCTTAAAACCCAAGTTTATAAATACACACATCACAAACGTCAAGGCTTTGGGACATGTATTAATAATACATGCCTCAAAGCCTGCAGCCACATGATTGGTATTTGCTGCACGCCACGGGGTGTGTCTCCCATTTAGAACTTGTTATCTGAAAAACTTATTGTTAATTGTTACTGTGTCATTTTACAGAGAGCTGCCCAATCTTATGTAATGGGAATGGGATGTATGTACGAGGAAGGTGTCAATGTCACCCTGGGTGGAAAGGCCAGGAATGTGAGCTACGAGAAGACCAATGTACTGTACCTAACTGCAATGGTAATGGAAGGTGTATTGATGGGGAGTGTGTCTGTATGCAGGGATTTACAGGGTCTGCTTGTGGAGAAGGTAACACTTACATGTAGCTCCTAGATCCGTTAATACACTGCACTTTATACATGGATATTATATTTACAGTCACAGAATATGCCATCAATTCAAATTAATCTACAGAGTTTGTTCGTAAAACATTTATTTTGTGATTCTAACTGTTTTGTGGCCATTATGAAAATGAGATAGAAAGAAATTATCAGTGATATATTATTTACTATTTTTTCTTGGAAGGTAAATTTCTGCTTCAATATATGCTATTCTCAGTCATATTCAATCTCTAAAAAGAGGAGAGGAGGGGGGAAGTATTTTTCGTAAGGTAGAGAAAGTGAAATTGCTAACAAAACTGGTTTTAATTATTTTTAGGCAATACTTAGTTTTCCATTGAAGGTCTCCTAAATGAAATTGCTACTTGGGGGAATGTTTGTCAAATTCTTTTTGATTACCGTAATATTATTGGACATACAACAACTTAATAAAAATTAAAATGTTATGCATCAGTTGTACATGTATGTAACGTTATCTTGTATATTGCTCAATTTCCTTTCTGCTACGTTTAAATTTGTAGTGATTTTTGTGTGTTTTCTTGAAAGAAATAATAACATTATTTATGGCTTTAACAGTCCATCCTATATCTGTAGTAATTTCGTTTATGAGAAGGCCTGCACTGTGGCTCAGGGGTTAGCATGCCTGGCTGCTGATCCTCCTACATGTACATCACAGGTTCAAGCCACTTAGTGGACCGGCTTAGGTACATGTAGGTGACGTCTGCTATCACAGGGTTGGTTTTTCCAAGGTTTCCTCCTGTTTTTTTTTTACCATATTAAGTACAATATATAATGCAGAGTTAGGAAGTGGAAAATCAGTCAAATACAAACAAATCATTTAGGAGACCTGGGAAAGAATCTTTAAAAAAATATTTAAAACCAGCTTCATAATGACAAGATTTGCTCTATCTTACGAACATGACTATGGTTTTTTTCCCCCGTTTTCTCCTATTTTAACTTTTTTCTTTCTTTTACAAACACCTGTAACTGCTTATTATTATTGTCTTATAAAAAATGTATATATTCAATGTTGTGTGATCTACTTCATTCTATTATTTAAATTGCATATTTCTTCTTTTTCAATCTAACTTTTTACTTGACCATAATTTTATTCCTCTGTGTGCTTTAATGTATTCATCTGTACTCTCATTCTTTATCTAAATTATACTATTTTAATTTAATACTTTTCTTATTGTCATTAGTTGTTAGAAATGCTTCTATTTCAAATTACTGTGCGTATTTTTATGTTTTCTGTATGGTAATTTACTTTTATTTGTCACTTTATTTCCTCCCACCTGTGGAACCAGTCGACTGTACAGAGCCTAGTTGTTCCGACAATGGTATCTGCCTACTGGGACAATGTAAATGTTTTCGAGGACATAAAGGCAGTGATTGTAGTATCCAAGATAGAATTAATATTACACAAGTGTGCACTCGTGACTGTTCTGGTCACGGTATCTATAAGGTGCACACAGGGAAATGTGAATGTGAGGCACTCTTTAAAGGTGCTGATTGCGAAGAAGGTAATTTGACTTTCCAGCAGCAGTTGGCACTTTGTTTGCGCCTTCTGTAATGTTATAGCATTTTGTTGAAATCGTTCAGCTAACCTTCCTTTGACCTTCCACCCCAATCCCCTTCCAAGCATCCCTTGCATTTTTCCAGAAAAAATAACATAGTTCCCCTTAATGCTCTCAGTCCAAGTTCAACCCAAACTAAGGATTTGTATATTTTAAGTTTGGTCTATAATAAGCCAAACCTGAGATCCAGTTCAACCCAAACTAAGAATTTGTTGATTTTAAGTTTGGTGCATAATAGGCCAACCCAGAGTTCCTGTTCAACCTGAACTAAGTTTGGTCCCTAATAGACCAACATTAACTTTCAGTCCAACCCAAACTAAGAATTTGTTGATTTTGAGTTGGCATTGTTCCACCCTTAAAATCTACATGTACATGTAACGTACACGTTAATATTTTTACAATTAACATATGTTGAAAGTGTGTTGCTTCCCGGTTGGAATAACATTTAGCATGGATCTTGATATTCTTGAAATTTGAAATTTTATGCATTTTAAAATTTCCTTTTTTGTTGTAATACAATGCATGATATTTTTTGTTTTTAGTTTTGTTTAAAATTTTCTTTGAATGTTTTGAATGCTTTTCCTGTATGATTTGGGGTTTTCTACATTTTTCAGTTCAACACAATTATGTAAGTTCTTGTTCTTTAAAAATAGGGATATTTGTAATTGTACATGTTTGCAGCTTGTATACACATATACATGTAATACTCTTATATATTCTTTGACAATGGACATGCATGTAAATATAACATGGGCATATTAAAACATAATATGGTAAAGTTGATTTAGGGGTGAAATGGCTGGTGGTTGTTGAGTGCTTCCAGGGTGTTGGTGCTTAATACTAGGAGGCATCAGGAAGCCACTTGTTTAGTGAATTTGTTTTGCTATCCATGTCATTGTCCTGAATTTTGATTGTTTGTTGACTTTGGTGGTTTCGCAGGTGGTTGGACAGAAATTTTGTTCATGTCTTTTTTATGTCTCGTCTTTTATGTTGCCAGTGGGGTGTAGTTTTCTCCACCCATTAGACTGGCACATCGTCATATAGGTGAAATACCCCTGAGCATGACGTTAAACCCCAATCAACCCCAAAATAAAACTAAAAAACAACAAATAAGTAAAGCTGAAATGTTGTTGGGTGCTATATGCCTGGATGCCAGTTTTAGGGGTTTGATGAATAAGGCATTATGTAAAAAGGCTAGAGATAAATAGTGTCAAAATCAGATGCTTAAGGCTTTCATCATGTTGATATCAAGACTTTCAACAGATACTCTTTGGTTATAAACACAAATTGATGAAATGTAAACTGTGATATTGCCTCATTATAGTTATACAGATAAAGCTGCTATATAGGTGTATATAAACTGTTACGTAATCTGACTTCCTTTATTAGAAACAGACTTAAAATGCTTTTAGCGTTGAAGCTGTTATGGGATTTTGTTTACGTTTACTATTCCTAGTCTATCTAGTTAGTAACAAGGTTTATTCTTAAAGCAAGAATATCTGGTATTCATTACAAGTCTGTTTCCAATGCTAGATGGGGGCCCCGCACTCCTCCTTCGGTGTACTGCACGGGTTCAAGCCGCTCACTCGATCTGCTGAGGTATACAAGGGAGTCCCGAGTAGACTTTGGCTATTGTGGGTGTGATTTTTCTGAGGTTTTCTCTCATTTTTTTTTTCCTTCACTATATTAACCAGTGCAGAGTAAGAAGTGGAGAATCTCTTGTCATATCATTCTATATATATATATATATATTCTGACCCATTTTTTTATGAAAATCAAGCCAGGCATTTTTAGTTCTCCTTCTCATGAGACAGACAGACATAAACACAGACAGATCCTCCTCCAATAGCCTGTAATATCACTATGGACAGGGTAACAATAATAAACCATGCAGTGGCAGGCATGCACAATGTTTTCCTCTACATTTATAAAATACATACCGGTAATTATGTACATGTAGGAGTTTGAAATATAAATGTCAGTGCCAGGTTTTCATATTTTTCCTCGTTTAGTCCATTTAACTAACCAGAAACCTCAAAGTTATAATCAAAGTGTAAATTTCTGGGTTTTGTAAAAAAAAAAATGTCAATTTGGTTTTTAAAGATTTTTTTTCATAATGAGGTACAATTTAAGCTAAAATGTATATAGCCAATTTTTTGTCTCTCTTTTAGCCCTTAATTATACGAGACTTTTAAAACATACATTATTATATTTGACACTATTGGCCTCATTTTGTTGAGGCTTATATTTCTTTTTAACTATCATATTGCTGTTGAAGAATTTTCACTGACATCCTATTTCATTGTTTCTAGTAATTTTGTTGAGTATAGTGCTAAACACCAAAAGCACTAAACAGCTAATTCTGTTCTTGGAAGTTGATATTTGAGCATCTGGGTTAAAGCTGTTGTTGATTAATACCAGTACACTTATATTTAATAGTATTACATAAGTGACATCTATCCCTGCTGTTATGACTTGGAGGAGGTACCAGATGTTAACTTTCTTCTTATGCTGCTATTGATATTTGTATTGCCTTCTTGCCCTGCAATAGACCTGTTACATGTAGTAATGGATAGTGTACAACGATAAAAAAAGCACTTCTTGAAATCCCCCCCTCCCCCAACAAAACAAAACCCCAAACTCATATGAAATATTGAATCAGTGAATCATTTTGCCAATGTGATTCAATCTTTGAATGTAATAATCTGACTTGCTAGGATGTGTTTTTTAAATTGAATAGTTGTGTGGTATTCTTAATATTTTCTGTTTAAAATATTCTTTATATTTTCTGTTAAAATATTCTGTATATTTTCTGTTTAAAATATTCTTATATTTTCTGTTAAAATATTCTGTATATTTTCGGTTTAAATATTCTGTATATTTTCGGTTCAAATATTCCTTCTTGAGGTTGGGGAGAGCTTCCTGATGCACTCGTGCTAGGAAAGCTAAGGGGCGCAGGAAGCCAACATGTTGTGGTGTTCTCTTTTTCGTCCTGTCTTTAACGTTGCTGTGACGAGGAGGGTGTTTCCTTCACCCATTTGGTTGGCACACCTTTATATAGGTGAAATTCACCTGAGCATGGTGTTAAACACCAAGAATCAATTCATAAAATATTCCTACTATTTTCTGTTTCTAATTGAAATATTACACCCAACTAATATGCTTTGTGTTTGTACTTTATCATCTTGGCTTGATCCAACCTTTCTATATTTAATAACCCTTACACCATAACCCTTCATCCTGCAAGTATATACTAAAACTAACATTGTGTATTTAGCCTCTCTATACTAACACTGCATCACATAACTTATTGTTTGTAACATTTTTGAAACATATTTACAATAACATTATAATGAGTGTTAACTGTTAAGAGCATCACCATATTATCATAAAAAAGATAATGTCTGTATTTTAAAGGCCAATTCAACTTGATCAAGGGGAGGTAACTTTACCAAAAACTTTCAAAGCCAATATTAAATGCTCTAGGCACTATATGCTATTTTAAGTAGAGAATTATGCTACATTGTTTAAGGAACTACAGTTTTCAACTGTTTGTTTGTTATAAAATTTCATATTAAATTATTTGTTTTGTAAATAATATATATAGGAATATAACATACATTGCTAGGGTCAAGTCTGTGCCTCTTGTAATTTTTTTAAACTCACTTTTAACATGTAGCTGGACAGGCAGGATGAAATTTCAGGATATTAAGTTGAAATCCTTCTCGTTTATTTTTACTATCAGGTACTTTAATAAGAGAGAGAGATCTTTAGTCTTAACTTATAAGTTGTATTTTATTTTGGCTTCCAATCACGTCGGGTAAATCAGACAATTTTTCTTATCATGGGTATTGATTGTCTATTTAATTTCTTGCCTTTTACAGAAATCTGTCGCTTGGAGTGTAGTCAGGGGTACTGTAAGAACCAGAGGTGTGTGTGTTATGATGGCTGGACAGGTGCTCTCTGTGACCAAGTGGCTTGTGACCACAGGTGTGACAATCATGGCTTCTGTAATAATGGCACATGCGTCTGTAAGAAAGGATGGCACGGAAAACACTGTACACTCGGTAAGTCATTTCTGGTCCGTCTCAACGATAAACAAAAATGCAATCCATCAAGTTAAGAAAAATATTTGAATTACCATAGTTTGTAACCTCTTCTACTGCACCGATTCAAGCTACATGTACCCGGTGGACCTGCTTATGTATATGAGGGAGTCACTGACACATGAGGTGACTTCGGCTATTACAGGCATGAGTTTTTCAGAGTTTTTTCCCCACTATATTAAGTAGTGCATAGTAAGAAGTGGAGAATAATATCCTTAAGTACGATGTTAAACACCAATCAAACAAACAATGTTACCTTATATATTGTATAATGTAAGTAAACAAATTTTAACACCAAAACACCCAAACATTTTGTGTGATTTCATTATGTATGAATATTGCAAAATTAAGTCTGTTTTATGTATAATTTTTCCCATCAGGATATGTAAATTCATTGTTAAATATTGTATGTACATATATTTACTTACAACTTGTTCTTCTTTATAATAATAATAATAAATTTTATTAATTGAGGGTTGAAGAGCTCTTCTCTTTAGCATTGCCTTTTATTCGTCGGTAATGCAAGTTATTTGCTTTGCCTAAAGACTATGTGTATATATGTATTACATTATTATTTCTAGACGGTTGCCCTAACGACTGCAGCAATAATGGGGATTGTCTGCAGTTTACAGATGAATGGAGGTGTAATTGTCGCAGTGGCTGGAAAGGTACTGCCTGCGACATCGCCATGGAGACACAGTGTTCTGATAAACAGGATAACGATGATGGTAATTAATACTACTTATTAATTTATATAACTGTCTTATCAGTGTGACAAATCTGATGACTATCTCTGTCAAGCTAAGTGTTATATCATTAATTTACTGCTTCTCTAGCTAACAGGTGTGGTAAATGGTCAATTATTTTACGGAAATTGTTGCAAAGGACGTTGTTAATAATTTCCTGTCAAGTTTAATTGATATGTTACATGTAGATGTATCAAGTGTGGAAATCCTTTTATGGAAATTATAATGAAATGAAGTGTTAATAATGCCACATATTAGTGGAATATGCTTTAAGGGAAATAGTGTTATTAGGTCACAGTAACTTGCTGTTCAGAGTGCGAATTGATCAATATGTGTAATTCTATACTGCTTGCTACTTAATTCCTATTAGCTGTAAAGTGTTTTGTTTGTTATATGCAAAAAGGTAATAACAAAGTTATAAGCAAAAAGGTAATAACAAATGTATATGATTTAAAGGTCCACTAACTGCTAAACTGCTAAATGGACTAAAACTTTTTATATAAAAGGAAAAACAGGGAGTTTCTATATTTTTCCCAGATAGAAAAATTTATGAATTTTTCTTTTTTGCCATAAACTAAAAGTTTTGATTTCTCATTTTTCTTTAAAATCAAAGTATAAGATTGTATTTACTATGGTACCACAGCAAATAAATATGCGACACAATATGCACAACTATGATGACTGTACACTATTAGTTGAAGCTAACACTGTTAGATACAAATATATTTCGCCTTTTAGTGTTTATTGACTTATAACAACAACAGGGAACATTGCATTTTAGCTAAAGAAATGTCATATTGGTCATAAATAGTGTGCTTATATGGTTTAAGCTTCCATCTCGTTTAGCAGTTAGTGAGGCTTTAAATACTTTTTTTGCTTTGTGTTTTTGAAACATTAACACTTTATCAAAATAAATTCTGTTCACATCTCATTCATGGAAATTAGCTGGTGGATGTTGAGAGCTTCCTAATGCCCTAGTTCTCTTCAAAGTATTAAAGGAGCATCAGGTAGCCGTTTTGTTGTGGCTTCCTGTTTTGCATCCTGAAATATTACCTTGAGTATGGTGTAAGACCCTAATCAAGCTTTACACTTAGAAGTTGAATATATAAAAAAAAATTGAATGAGAAGGAGTATGATTTTAATTTAACCCAATTTCAATAAAATTATTGTTAAAAAAAAAGTTTGTGATATGATGGATATGAACTAAACTGTTGCTTTTACTAGAATAAACAGAAGTATTTCATAACAAGACTCTAGATTTAACAAGACATAACAGGACTCGGATCAGAAATGTTTTTAATGAAGATACCCTATTTGGGTTCATAGTTTTTGTCATTTATACATTCCTCCCACCTCATCCCTCTTCCATTAGGTTTTCGCCGAATCATTACTTTAATGAATATTTCTTGTTTGTTTTTCAGATCGTTTGACTGATTGTTTGGATCCTGATTGTTGTGTAAACACAGTATGCATGAACAGTATCCATTGTCAGACCTCGCCCAATCCACTAGAAATCCTGCTTCGTAAACAACCACCTAGCACCACCGCCTCTTTCTACGAGAAAATGAGATTCTTAATAGAGGAGAGCAGTGTTCAAAGTTATGCCACCAAAAATGCTTTCAATGAGAGGTTTGTTTATTTTCTATACAGAAAGTATTGCACTTGCAGCATTAACAGGAAACTAGAATTAAAATTAAAAAATATATAAATAAAAGTTTATAATGGAAATGGGATAAAATAGGGATCATTTTCTTGAATAGAGATTTTCTTACTAAATTAATACAAACTATTACCAAATAAAATCCATTTCAATTTGTTAAAAGCGACTTGTATGAATTTTCAGTTTCTTTGTATTTCAGTCAAGTGTCTGTTATTCGAGGGAAGGTAATGGCTAAGGATGGAAGTGCATTGGTCGGTGTCCGTGTGGGTGTGGTAACACAGCCTCTCTTTGGATTCACACTTACGCGAGAACAAGGACTGTAAGTAAATAGTTACTGTATATGGACAAATAAACACTTTAATAAAAATTTTATGTCCATGTCCATAAAAAGTTTCCACAAAAAAAGACTGATAGCAAAAGCATAACAAACATTTAAAATGACATTTTAGAACAAGAAAACAATCATCTAAAAAGATTCTTGTGTAAAAAAAACTGCATTTGAACTTGTTCATGAAAGTTTCTTATAATATTTATAATTAATTCTTATTCTTGAAGGTTTGACATTCTTGTGAACGGAGGTGGATCAGTTGATCTTCAGTTTATGCGCCAACCATTTCGTA
Source organism: Tonicella lineata (assembly GCA_034781015.1). Lineage (NCBI taxonomy): Eukaryota > Metazoa > Mollusca > Polyplacophora > Chitonida > Mopaliidae > Tonicella > Tonicella lineata. The sequence continues at coordinate 12,326 of JAVFBY010055346.1, forward strand.
CAAAATCTGCAAGTGTATTGGTGCCATGGAACCAGATTATCACCATGGATACAGTTGTCATGACACTAGAGGCAGAAGATATAGCACCAGATCCTGCATCATGTAGTATGGAACATGAACACTACTGGCTTAGACCTGTCGTTCTTTCAACTTGGCAACATACACAGCTAGGAGCATGTCCTGATAAAAGTACCATTATTCCTGAATCTCAGGTATGTCTTCCAAGAATTTGAGAAAAGCCGACCAGCTTACCCGCCTACAAATGTCTTATTTTATTGAGCTAATACAAACAAGTTTTATCATTTTATGTTTTTATACCCCCGCAAATACCCCCGCAAAGATATTTGCGGGGGTATCTTAAAATAGGCTCCGTCCATCCGTCTGTCTGTCTGTCCGTCTGTCTGTCCGTCC
>JAVFBY010055457.1:0-10678 GCA_034781015.1 Tonicella lineata
GTTTTAAACTTAATTGATCAATTTGTTTTAAAGTTATCGCGTTCGCAAGACATAAATGAGACTATCACATAAAAACTGTAATGGCGGCCATATTGTTGCCACGAGTTTGGCGGAATGCAATCCCAACCGTAGTCTTAACAGGAGGAAGCTAGATACAAAGTTTGAAGTTAATCGGACAATTTGTTTTCAAATTATAGCGTTCACAAGCTATGCGGGACGGACGGACGGACGCGAACGGCTAGCATTTCCCAGTCCCCTCCCACTAAAGTGGCGTGGGACAATGACACATGAACAGATGAACAGCTTAAAATTTCTGAGATTAAAATGACTCGAATTATGAGTGAATTAGAATAGCCAATATGATACACTTACCTCCCCAGTAGCAAATGGTTTGGGTTCAACGGGCGGATAATAGTCAGGCAGATCAAAGGCTACGTTCTCCATAAACCACTTAAAAGATTTACATTTATGCTTTTCTCTAATGGCCAGCTGAGCAGAGATGTCACCAGCATCAATATTGTAATAACGAGTTTTTCTTTTATACAAAAATTCTTTATATTCATCCATCCAGACCTCAGCTACACGTTTGTAATTCTACAATAAAACAGCCAATGCTTATTAATGTTATTCTTATATTCATCATTTCAATAATATAAAGGAAGCATTTTTAATGTAAACTACAAATGGCATATTGAAAAACTATCAGGCCATCAGAAGAACTAATGAAAGACTACTTTCCTTTGTATCTATTTCATTTTGCTTGGTGTTTAACACCATATTCATCAGGAGTAATTTCGTATGAGTTTCAAGCTGTTGCGTGTGACCAGAAAGCAAAGCATCACAAACCAGAACTATCATATAAAAAAAAGGATTGCATTTTTTACCGCAAGTAAAGCAATCAATTTGGTGTCCTCTTACATGAAGATTACCTGTAAAATTTACATTTGGATCATTTTAGACATATTGTTTGCTTGGTGGTTGACGTCATAATATTAAAGTCAAGGTTAATTTTCCTATATGATGACTGCATTATCCGTGTATGTGGTGGAAACTAGGAAGAAACCTCATAAACACTCCCACGATCTCTGTAGTCCACCAGAAAACTTCCCTTTTGGCGTTGGCCAACAGGTGGCCTTGAACCTGTATGACATTGTTTGTTTGTTTGATTGGGGTTCACACACCCAAGAGGGTGTGTGGATAATGTAGGGGGTTTAGTGCTCCAATGCATAACCAACAGACCCACGACGTGGCTGTGTTGAGATTGAGTCAAATTATATCATAACACATTGGATTTTAACACATCTAACTGATCATTTGTGCACCTTTTAAACTTCCATGATTTATTTGTAGTTTTTTTTTTGTTATATTGATTGATACTAGTAATAATTAGTTGCTATTTTAATTTATATTTGGTAACTCTTATGAATGTTATAAACTAAAATACACAAATAAAACAGAAGGATAAATCAGTTCATAAAAATTATCTATTTTTTCAAATACAACATTAAAGATATATTTGTTTTAAAATATTTGTTAATTTATTATTTTGAAGACAAAATAAATTGATAGCTTAATAATGATTATTCAGGTAATTCAATTTATTTGTTAATTAAGAATTTTCATTTATTGATAACTCACTTTGGATTACTTACTTAATTTAATTTAGCCATAATAACTCAATATTAAATCTAGATAAATAATTATCAGTAATGGTTGAGTAATCTATTATACTGTATACATGGTATATGCAAGTATTGAAAGTCAATAAGTGTTGATTTGTTTGTTTGATTCGTCAGCCAGACAGCTAGTCTACCTGACAGCCAGACAGCCAACCAACAGAATTCCCCATATTATCTATAGAGAAACAGATTTAGTTTTCTTTTTACATCTGAAAAGTTAAAACCAGACATTAGAGTAACAAATAGATAACTGAGCATATATATTTCTGATAACCGATACACTCACCCTGGCAACAAAGTCGCCCACTCCAGGGTTGGGAAAGGGAGCAAATTTTCTGTAGATGTGGCCCACCCTGGAACAAGGAGCATCAACCATTTCCCCGTGACATTGCCAAATCTGAAGACAGAATGTGAAGTATGTTTTACATTGAGATATAATGTTTGTCTGAACAAGCATGGAATTAATTCGATACATAATAAAATTATAATCATGCAACAAGAAATATCTTGGAGATACATTATTTTCCCTGACTAAAAATCATCTTCATTGTCGTTTGTTTTGGGGTTTTTTAGAAGCATTCAAGCTTATTTTACTTTTACGATGACAGATTCTCCACTTCTTCCACTGCACAATAGGGTGAAAAATCAAGAGTAGACCACGTAAAAACCACTCCTGTCTCCTTGTATGACACTCTCATATACCTAAGCAGGTTCACTGGGCGACATGAACCTGTGACTGTGGTACATGTACATCGATGGAGGATTAGCTTTCAGGCTGGCTAACCACAAATCAACATTCACGCAAATGAACATGAACAAGCCCAGTCGGAGCCATGTCCCCTGCTCTGAGGTTTTCATTTATAAGTGATGTACAAAGATGTGCTGATTAGATTGCTTTTTTCTTATATTCATGGGAGACAACTGTTCTGAATACAGTTTATCAGAGTTGTTTCCCTTGCACTATGCAAGTTCAGAAGAGCTAAGTGTCAAGATTATCGCATAAAGTCTCCGCATAAAGTCATTTAGCAGGCATGTTTTTTAACAAAATTTGTTGGAATTCAATCCCATTCGTAGTATTAACAGAAGGAAGCTATATTTAACTCATTCGCTACTGCAGGTCAGCCTGACTGTCACTACCAGCAGAACAGCAGGCTGCTGGCAGCCTCAGCCCCAGCAGAGAGTAGCTCACAGTGTACAGTGCAGCAGGAGATTATCAGTTATAAGATGTCAATTTCTCTCTTTTTATTGTATTTACTGTTTTTATATTCTGTTATAAATATTGCAATAAAAATAAAGATTATTGAGTTCAGTGTTCCTTTTTTACACAGTCTATTTACAATACATGTGACTAGTCCATCATGAAAACTTGAAAACTCAACTGTACTTTTTTTCTTGTGTTTTTTTTTTAAATTCTTGTTAAACCATATCATGTCATACGTCATTTTGAAGCTGAGTAAAGGTTCTATCTGATAGAGTGTATTACTAAGTGGATACTTGTGTAAAACTTACAGGTAATCTTAGTTAATTACAGGTTAGATGTTTTTAAAAAAAGTTTTATTATTATTCTTAGTGTTGTAATATATTTATTGATGTTTATCTATTTGATTTTTATGTATTATATATAGTTTTCTTTCTCTATATTTGTAAAATTTATAGAGTCGTAGGACAGGTGTGCAGGTGCAGGGTCCAGGCCCGTAGCGAGAGTTCCGATTTTAAGGGGGCGAAAACATATCCCGCGAGCGAAGCGAACAAATTTTTTTTAGCCGGGGGCCAGGGGCCGCAGGCCCCGGAAGCTCTGAAGTACTTGATCGCTGTATACGCATTCTAGCCATATTTTGAGCTCAAATTGTAAGTTATTAAAACAAAAAAAAGCTTGGTTGAAAGCTTTCATTTACTAATAAGCCTGTAGTAATGACTAAAGATTGTTACCCGACCCCGAAATTTTAGCATAGACAAAATTTGAAGTAGGCCTACAACTCTCTTGTGTGGAATCAAATACAATTTTTGTTTACAAATTATAATGCATCATACAATTTGAAAAACTGAATCTCAAAAAATTTGACGACCGCCCCCCCTGCACCCCCCTAGCATCGGGCCTGGCAGGGTCTGGTGTTAGCTTGAAAAACAAGTGCAAATTTTGGAAATATCTCTTTCGGAAGAGTTGGGTGGCCCTGAAAAGGACCTTTGGAAATGGCGCTTAGAAGTGCCTTTGGAACAACCAGTATGATGGTTAGCCTGGTTGGGTGGTGTCCTGATCATGGCGGTCATGGACAGGTGGTCATGGACAGGTAGAAATCCCATTGAATGCACCGATACAGTTACTCCTCCAAACTTTTTGACTTATGATAAGGCTCAAAACATGTAACACAGGGATTTACGTCACATATTTTGCACCCATACATAGACTGCTTTCAAATTTTCGAAAGTAAGCAGTGCTTGCATCTATGAGCTTTGGGCATTGGATTTGGCCAATGTGATCTGCCGGTCTCATCGTGTGGGGTCAACTGGTATCGTCGCTTTTGCCTGAATTTTTCGATAAGTGCTGTTGAAATGCTTTTTCGAAAGTCGAGTTGGTTCAGTGGTAGTGCCTTTCCATTTCGAGAAGTCTTTTTGTGGTTTGGGGATTCCTTCATCAAAATAAAGGCACATGCAGGGTTGTTTGATTTAAATCATTGATTTAAATCGCGATTTAAATCAGCTTAAAAAAATCATGATTTAAATTAAAAAAATCACAAAGTAAAAAAATAAAAGATTAATAATTACATAATAGTCATAAACATTAAACAGTGCATTGAAAGTAGTCACTTACATATATTTTAATTATGGTACTCACTCATTATGGTACTCACCATACTTAAAGTACATGCTATATAGGTACATACATGTAGTATTTACATGTAGATACATGCGTCCCTTTCACTGATAAGACCAGGGGCCGATTCCTCAAAGCAGTTTTATACATGTACTTAAGTCAAAATCTTTAAATCTACCTAAATAACATACTTTTTAATTTTGATATTTAATATTTAGAATTTATTTTTGTGATGTCACTAGCCGTAGGTATATAATTACATTATATTTGTGTGACATTTTGCGCACAAATTTCAACAAAACTTAATTTAGTATTTTGACTTGAGTCAGAAACTGCTTTGAGGAATCGGCCCCAGGGCAGTTCAAGAGGAATTCCGTGGCAGGCACTTTCCAAAGTTAAGAAGCGGCTCTGTGATTGGTCAACTATATTCGACACTGTTTGCTATACGATGTCCTCAGGTCTACACATAGCGACAATACAATACATAGGAGCTAATGGAGATTTTAAAAAAAAAATCAGATTGAGATAGGGGCTTACTTCTAATTTTTCGTCAACTCACATTGTGGATTAATTGTCGTATACTGTTTAAAGGGAAAGTTCGTTCATTAATTGTCGACCGCAGCAGTTTTCTCATGCTGCATCCTGATATGTTTGTCTACTTCAACAAAAAGATTGTCCATCTGGCATGGACATCTTAAGAGTTTTTGCGGCCACGGGTCAAGTCAATGGGGGCCTTGTTTTTAACACTTTAACATTCATTCATTTTAACACCCTATAAGACGGCCCTGCCAACTGGAGCCTGTAGGATACGATGTATCCCAGTATGGTGACAGAATCGTCTGTTAATTATAAAAAATTCACACATGCTCTCGTTGGATAAATTATAAGCATAAATTAAGCTTTTAGATCATACCAATGTCTTAATTTAAAAACAATCATAATTATGATGCCTTGTCCATCCTTGTCCATAATTTTCAGTGTTAACTTACTATCTGTTAGTTAACTTTCGCGTCATCCTGTCAGGTTTAATTCGATTCCGACTCAATATGTGCTATCATCCTATCAAGTTTCATTTGGTTCCGTCTTAATATGTGCTAGCATCGTGTCAAGTTTGATTTGATTCCATCTCAATATGTGCTATCATGATGACATCCTGTCAAGTTCCATTGATTCCGTCTCAATATGTGCTATCATTCTGTCAAGTTTCATTTGATTACGTCTCATTATATGTGCTATCATCCTGTCAAGTTTCATTTGATTCCGACACTATATGTGTAATCATCCTGTCAAGTTTCTTTTGATTCCGACTCTATATGTGTAATCATCCTGTCAAGTTTCATTTGATTTTGTCACTGAATGTGCTATGTTTCTGGCAAGTTTCATTTTATTCCGTCTCGTTATATGTGCTATCATCCTGTCAAGTTTCATTTTATTTTGTCTCAATAATTGCTATCATCCGTTCAATTTTCATTTGATTCTGTCTCAATACGAGCTATCATCGGGTCAAGTTTTATTTGAATCTGTCTCAATATATAGGCCTACTATCACTCTGCCGTTTCATGTTCTGCCCAGTTTCATTTCATTCCGCCTAGTTATATACTATCATCCTGGCGTTTCATTTCATTTCGATATGTACTATCGTTTGCGCTTCATTTGATTCAATTCCCGGTATGTACTATCATCCTGTCAGCTCATTCATTCCGTCTCGATATGTAGGCCTACTGTCCTTCTGTCGATTCATTTAATTTCTTTCACAGACTATTGGGAAAAAGCATTTTGATCGAAGTGTCCAAAAGAAGAATAAGAAAAACAACTTAAAACACAAGACGCCATAAGGCCCTGTATGTCAGAGGGTTAAAATAACGCAAAATTTAATTAAGCATAATTTTTCCAGATCATCTCAAGTATAACCTAAATATAAATAAAGTTCATATCTACAATCATGAAGTTATGTCAGGATAAGTAACACATCTACCTAAGCCATTGTTGCTGGGTTACTTTACGTATTTTCCAACAAAGGATATAAATAATAATACAATTGTTTGACAATAAAGGAAAATAAATGTATGTGAAATTGTTCTCCATATTACCAAAAGTCTAGTTAATAGAATTATGACAACACTTACTTTGAAAAAGCGTGAAATCTGCATAGATACGTGTTATGTTCTTCTTTTAAAGGCATTTATAAATTGAGCATATACTATAACCAGAAGACTATTAACTAGAAGTATCCAACAACTCCCATATAGGTATAGGCTCACCGGCATGAGGGACCGAACACTCTGTTAAAATGTATAGTGTGACGTAGAACACAAGAAAATCGACTAGGAAGAACAGCGGACAGCCCGCAAGCAGCCCATGGATTGCAGACTTGCAAGACACAGAGTAGAGGATTTGAAGCCCAGCATTCCTTATTATAAAAAGCCCTGGGTTGAAATAAAACGACACTATTAATTGTCGGTCCGCAATGTCGTGGACATGACCTAAATGGGAGTTGCATACTTCCTGTTAATTATTATATAACATAATAGAGAATACGGCTTATATAAATGAAAAATTATAATAAGCATCATCTTCGCTAGCCAAGTGTTTTATTCCGAGCAACACTGCATTACAATCCATTGGCAGATCGTTTATCTATTACCACAATATACAACCGCACCCTCTAGTGAGTAGAGTAGTAACTCGAGTTAACTCCCCTTCAAGGTATGTGCCACGGAATAAAACCCTTGTCTAGAGGAGATGAATAAGCATTGTCACAAGTTTATGATCTGTTATCAGTATTTTTTCTCACATATAGATTATACAAATACCTCAAAATGAACAGCCATTTGGTTCTCCGTGAAACTGCGAAAGAAATATATAGAGAATATTACACAGTGAAGTGTGAATACCATAACTATTGCTCGAGTCAGTTGTGGAAGGAATAACACACGATACGTGAAGGTTTGGGTGGCTATAGGCCTACTTTCATCGATTAACGGGATCAATATTTATGGGATCCATGATTTGCTGTGTAATAATGGCTGGTCGCATCGCTAGACAACCTTTATTCTGAGGCAGTCTTCAATTGTCTGTTGTTTTCCTTGTCGGTTTGTTTGTGCTAATGTTCCGAATGTAGCTCGTAAACTGCTGAACGAATTTCTATCAAACTTGGCAAAAATGTCTGCACTAGTTGTGGGCTTTGAGAAATTACCACCCTACCCTCCCCAGTTGCCCCCAATTGACAAAAACAGTCCAAATCATATATGTTCACGCTAGACCCTAAGGCGTCCACACTTTTTACTGAAACTTAATGAATTTTCGGGATACATATTTTTAATACCATTTGAACAGTCGTCTTCAATTTTGGAATGGCGACCTAGTTTTTTAGTGACAATCCCATGAAACTGAAGTAAAAATAAAGTCTTCCGAAAATACACTCAGGCTATATAGTCTATACAGATATGCAACTGTGCATGTATAAGGCTTGAACAAGGTGGCACGTTTACAAGCCCTCTTTGCATTGACCGACATCGGGATTTGAATGTTGTTTTTGCAGTGGGCTTTTCTTTCTGCTTTAGGGAATGTCTAAAGTATTAAAAGTCAACCCAAAACTTTAACTTTGCTTTTTACAAGTAAAATTACATTTTCATGCTGTTTAAATAAATGTAAAGCTTCAAAAATATTTTTAAAAGTGGCCCTTGATATATGACCGTATGAAGTTATAAAAAATTATAAAAATCTGGAGCTGGGAGAAGGCCGCTCGGAAGTTCCTCCAATGTCCTGCGCACATTACCCCGGACGTGATTTTATTTTTTAACTCCATTTTAGCCGGAACTTTTTTCCTAGCACTTGAAAACCTAGTCTGTGTTCTGTAGTTATGTAAACAAAAAGGATGTCCAGCATAACGCTGAAAACCACCGTAAAGTTGACAGGGCAGTGCGTTTTGTGTGGCATCCGAAATTTGAATAAAGTGTAAAGATATTCTGCATAAGGCGGTAAACCGGCGAAAAAACTGTACCAGTTTGATACATATTCAGACACCTATCACAACCGAGCTCAGTGATGACCGCGAATTAACGAGAAATCACGCGAGGTTTTGCCAAATGGGGAGTAGCCTGTAACAGCTATAGATTTTTCACATCGAGACATTTCGTTTCGTTGTGCAGCGACCAGCCAATTCGCCCAACAGGTTGTTTTTTTATATTTATATTACTCACAATTTCATAAAGAATGGTCAACTTCCTGTCCAATCTTGCAAACATGTCAGAAAGGGAAATTAATTTGAAACATTTTATAATCAATGAATGTCATTCTATATGAATAATTTTGTACAGCACTTTTGGGAAAACACTCATTAAATATTTTCTTTTTCTTTATATAGTAATGTTTATCAGGGCTGGAACGTCGTGGGAAGCAATGCATGCCTGATTCGATATTGCAGCGAACCCTGTCATTCGGCTGTCAACTTGACAAAATCAATACCGCCGACGACATGCAAAAAAGTAGTTCCAGCAAGTTAAAGGATCAACGTGAAATATGCAAAATGTTATCTTACTGCAGTAAAATACCACTTTTGTCAGTGAAGCAAACTCTGATCTTTCACATATGGTCAGCCTGCTATGATAATTGCCTAACTCATTATTTTGAGAAAAAAAAAGAAGATTTTTGCCCAAGTCATTACCCATAGCACAATGTATATGCTGCAAAGTTGCCCAAGTCATTGAGCAATCACAAAGCTCACATAAACACAACAGTGAATATCTGCCTATGTCATGAGTGAGTTAGGCAATTTGACACTCGCTTCCAAGATTTTCTCAAAATGAATAAAAATGAGTTAGGCAATTATCGTAGCAGGCTGACGATATATATAAATAATACAACATAATCCTTACATATTATAAACTTAAGAACATCCGACAACATTTGCACCCAAATCGCAAGGTTCCGATCAAAGAGCCTGGTGTAAAAAAAAGTGATAAAACCCCGCTTAATTATAGATCTATTTAATCGTAGACTATATTTCATAAGCAGGCATATATTATCGAAAAAAAGCTTTCCATCGACTATGTGTATATCCTACAGCATAGATCTGACATTTTATAGTTCTAAACAGTTTCTTAGTATAACTGTTTTTATGGAGTTCTGCTAAACTTGCTTTAAACACACATATTTCATTGCATTGAATGTTCGTCCCGATTGCTCTTGGGAACAGTGTTTTTCACAATATATTTGGGCATAATTTAAACGTACATGTAGAAACAGACAAAGATAATGCTAACATGAATATACAATGTGAGCCTTGATTGAGGCTGCCAAATCAGTAAGCCATATTCTTTCTTAAACAAACCTTTCCAAATCAAAGGGCAAAATGTAGGAATTTACGAATTCAATTCACCTAGTAAATTGATTTCTTTAACATAAAGTATTAAAGAACGTGCCTTAAACACCCGTTGATCTTCATTCCCTTGTCTATTAACAATCTAAATCGCAGGGGAGCTGTGTTCATAATATCCAAATGTGTATAAGTTTTACGAATATTGTATCGTTTAATTCGCACACAAAAACATCACTGCTAAACTAAGCTACCTATTGTGTTCCACTTGAACATCAACGTCCCTTTGGTTTTTGTTTTCATTGAGAGAATAGTTGCACAGATTGTCATTATGGTCACTTTGTCCACTTTCTTCTTTAGAACTACTTTTACTAAGATCGTCCCTGACTTCTCTAATAATGTCCAATTGAATACATTCCCTATGTTCTTCAATACAGCGTTCAGCAGCTGATGACATATCCTCAGAATTAAATCCAGAACGTTTGCTCGTGAAGGCCGAATCACTCTCCCGTCTGCCGAAACGAAACCGCCGCCGCGGTTTAGCACGTTTTGTTTCAATATTACTCCGATGTCTGGTCCAATGGGATGAAAGGGACGTCCATGTTTTCGACCTAAATGATCCACCTCGAGTAAACGTCCGCCTTCGCCACATTTTTATTACTTCCGCTTGGACCTGCAGAAAGTATACCATCGTTAAAATATAATGTAATTTTTCACTTTAAGAAAATAAATTTGATTTATTTATTATTTTTAAAATGTATTTGGTTAAAAGATTAACGTCATAGTTAAGAGTAATTCACAAATTTTACGATTTTTTATTGGCTGTGGTTAAAACCCGAAAGAAAAGTTCTTAACAACTACAAGGAGTGT
>JAVFBY010055568.1:0-29671 GCA_034781015.1 Tonicella lineata
TAGGTGTGGTACTGAGTCGTCTTTTGTGGCCTGCCGAGACGATTGAACTCGAGACGAAGGTTGGATACGATCCCTAACAAGTAGCGAGCAATCAACTTCTGAGCTGTTCAAGTGTGCGGTACTTACAATCAGCGATCCAGGCGGGCGAGCAGACATGAGCTTTCTTCATTACTAAAACGAACCATTTACGGCGTTTACGTAGTCACATGAATAAAACTTGCACTAAAGTTATGATTGCAATATAAACTATACTTGTACATGTACCATTCCTAGTAACCGTTTGGAACTAAAAGCGGCTCCTTTATACAGGTAAACAAGACGTTACAAGAGTTTTGATAAGCATAGGGATGTATCACTATAAGCCTACCCCTTACGCAATATACGGTTCAAAGCATACGCTCTCTCGGGAATTTTTTTTAGAAAAGAAAGTCCTTCCCGGGAAATAAACATTTTTTTCTGGCCCTGAACTTAACCCATAAACACTTGTTGAATTATCAACATCTTACAGTTTAACCACTCATTGAATACTGTTACCAATGTTTTGTTTAACTGAAAAAAATATGATAAACGCAGCCACAAGTATTATTACATGTAGCATTAAACTTTTTATCTGTTTGTTTTCTTACTAAAAGTATTAATAACAATTTTTTTTTCATTTATTATATAAATAATCCTGTCACATACATGTATGTTCCAAGGCTGAAGCTCTATCTAAAAAAGCACTAAATGTATCAGATTAAATTTGTTTTATATAACAGCTTACATATAACTGCCATAATGTAACAGTCTTGGAAGTTTGTCTGTTTGTATTTCACTTCAATACACCTCTGTATATTCCCAGCTATGTCTTCAAAACTTCTGAATGTATCAAGTTCAAGTTCAAGGCTCACTTTTGTGCTTGTTATTCAGTTCTTATCAATCTTTTTACAGAATGGTTGATGATTTTTCAAATTTATTCACCAAAGCCAGCCAGCCTATGAAACCCTTTATCTTGGTGGGAGCTGAAATTGGTGCAATTGTTGCAGAGTTCTACACACAGCTCTATGAAAGGTGAACAGTCTTTTTTTAAAATATTTTATATGAAATTTCCTTCACAAATTAAAATTTAATTACGTAGTTTAACTCTGTTTTCTAAATTATAAATATGTACATCAACATATGAGTGGAATAACCATAAGTAAGCTGTAAAAAACCTAAGTCAACAAATATGTTTGTTATTGCAGTGACATAGCAGGCCTGGTGTTGATCAACCCATTATCAGAGGATATATTTGAACAACAGGATGGAGTGTGGTCTCAGTTCTGGTGAGTTTGATCTTAGTTCTGGTGAGTTTGATCTCAGTTCTGGTGAGTTTTGATTCAGTTATGGTGAGTTTGATCTCAGTTCTGGTGAATTTGATTCAGTTATGTTGAGTTTGATCTCAGTTCTGGTGAGTTTGATTCAGTTCTGGTGAGTTTAATCTCAGTTCTAGTGAGTTTGATCCTCTTTCTGATGAGTTGTTTAATAAAAATTCTGGTGATTTTAATCTTAGTTCTGGTGAGTTTGATTCAGTTCTGATGAGTTTGGTCTCAGTTCTGGTGAGTTTGATTCAGTTCTGGTGAGTTTGGTCTCTGTACTGGTGAGTTTGATCTCAGTTCTGGTGAGTTTGATTCAGTTCTGGTGAGTTTAATCTCAGTTCTGGTGAGTTTGATCATCGTTCTGATGAGTTGTTTAATAAAAGTTCTGGTGATTTTAATCTCAGTTCTGGTGAGTTTGATTCAGTTCTGGTGAGTTTGGTCTCAGTTCTGGTGAGTTTGATTCAGTTCTGGTAAGTTTGATCTTAGTTCTGGTGAGTTTGATCTTAGTTCTGGTGAGTTTGATCTCAGTTCTGGTGAGTCTGATCTGAGTTCTGATGAGTTTAATCTCAGTTCTGATGAGTTTGATCTCAGTTTTGTTGAGTTTGATCTTAGTTCTGGTGAATTTAATCTCAGTTATTGTGAGTTTGATCTCAGTTCTGGTGAGTTTGATCTCACTTATGATGAGTTTGATCTTAGTTCTGGTGAGTTTGATCTCAGTTCTGGCGAGTTGGTGAGTTTGATCTCAGTTCTGGTGAGTTTGATCTCAGTTTTGGTGAGTTTGATCTTAGTTCTGGTGAGTTTGATCTTAGTTCTGGTGAGTTTAATCTCAGTTCTGGTGAGTTTAATCTCAGTTCTGGTGAGTTAAATCTCAGTTCTGGTGAGTTTGATCTCAGTTCTGGTGAGTTTAATCTCAGTTCTGGTGAGTTTGATCTCAGTTCTGGTGAGTTTGATCTTAGTTCTGGTGAGTTTTATCTCAGTTCTGGTGAGTTTAATCTCAGTTCTGTTGAGTTTGATCTTAGTTCTGGTGAATTTAATCACAGTTATTGTGAATTTGATCTCAGTTCTGGTGAGTTTGATCTCACTTACGGTGAGTTTGATCTTAGTTCTGGTGAGTTTGATCTCAGTTCTGGCGAATTGGTGAGTTTGATCTCAGTTCTGTTGAGTTTGATCTTAGTTCTGGTGAGTTTGATCTTAGTTCTGGTGAGTTTAATCTCAGTTTTGGTAAGTTTAATCTCAGTTATTGTGAGTTTGATTCAGTTCTGGTGAGTTTGATCTCAGTTCTGGTGAGTTTGATCTCAGTTCTGGTGAGTTTGATCTTAGTTCTGGTGAATTTAATCTCAGTTATTGTGAGTTTGGTTCAGTTCTGGTGAGTTTGATTCAGTTCTGGTGAGTTTGATCTCAGTTCTGGTGAGTTTTATCTCATTTCTGGTGAGTTTGATTCAGTTCTGGTGAGTTTGATCTCAATTCTGGTGAGTTTGATCTCAGTTCTGGTGAGTTTGAAATCAGTTCTGGTGAGTTTGATTAAGTTATGGTGAGTTTGATTAAGTTCTGGTGAGTTTGATCTCAGTTCTGTTGAGTTTGATCTCAGTTCTGTTGAGTTTGATCTCAGTTCTGGTGAGTTTGATTCAGTTCTGTTGAGTTTGATCTCAGTTCCGGGGAATTTGATTCACAGCTGGGGAGAGCTGCATAAATTGTTTGAAGGAAACCTGTGCAATTCTCAAGCAAAAATAAAGTATGCCGTAATTTTCAATACCATAACCAGAAGGTTCATGTACAGCAATTTTAATGACTTATGTTATGGGGGCCTGCGCCGTAGCTTGGTGGTTAGAGCGTCTGACTGACGTGACTACCATTCCTCCTACGATGTACAGCACGAGTTTGATTCCCCCATTGGACTTGCTAAGGGACAGAGGGAGTCACATAGGTGACTTTGGCTATAGCAGGGGTGGTTTTGCCGTGGTTTCCTTCCCGGTTTTCCACCATATCAAGTAGGATTGTCTCTAATAAGTGGAGAATCCGTCGTCATATAGGTGAAATACCCCTGAGTATGACGTTAAACACCACTCAAACGAACAAACAAACTTATGTTATGTTCACCAAACCTTGCCATGAAGTGGATGCTCTGGTGCTGTCGGAGCTATTGAAGGGATATGAGGAAGCTGATTTGTTGTCTTGTTTTTTTTCTTCTGTCCTATCTTTTATGTTGTCAGTGACATCAAGAGTGATTGGAAGGCTCGAGCTTCATGATGCTTTCAGATTTGATTTAAATTTGATCTTAGAGCTTCAGGGCATCAGGAAGCTGGTTTGTTGTTAATAGACTGTCCTGTGTGATGTTGCCCTTGACTTCTTCAAGGATCCTAGACAGGAGAGTGTAGCATGTAGTAATGTGTGAGCTTTAATGCAGACTATCCATTTGTTTGAGCACAAAAGTTTATATCATAACTGGAATTTGTAGTCAATTAAATCTAGACTAGAGTAAATTTTATGCCATAACAGGAACATGCAAATCCATTTTGACAAAATGTAACTTATCTGATGAAGATGAATGTTAAATGATTCTATTCTATGTAAATCCATGCAGGTAGCACACAGGTTCTTGTTAGATGTCAGTAAACTGCTCCAGATAGCCAAAAGGCTTATATGCAAAATTATCATCTGAGCATTAAATCTAATAAACATTAATGAGCTGTCTATGCAAACTGAAAATTTAAACTTTGTTTCAATCAGAAATCCAGCCATTTCAAGGAATTGTGTCTATGCTACTTTAGCGTCCCTCTTCACCCCTTTCTGTGTCAATACTTTATGTAGAAAGATATAATTGGAAGCCTTAGCTTGGGTTAAATACTGTGAAAATTGGGGTCTCTGTATGTAATACTCTGTGGAGTGTTTGCCTAGCAAATTCGCGATCCTGGCAGGGACTAGAACCTTGGTGGTAGCACGCTCATTTGTCTTTATGTACATTTTGATAAATAAAATAAATTTAAAAAATGAGATGTATATGATGTTTGATTGACAGGTTTGGCCACCTTCTACCCTCTTTCCAGTCTCTTCAATTAGGTGCGGCTGTGGGATTAACCAGATTGGCACTAATCCTAGGATTAATTCATCAGCCTTTACAATTAGCAAATTTGGCTGATGAGGTTATTAATAGACAGGTATGTACCGAGTGAAAATCCTGGTTGCCTATAACCTCCACCTAATCTGAACGACCGTTCGACTGAAAACAAAAATAAGGCTTGTATTTCCCATTCTTCGCACCTGATTAGTTTGTTGTTGTTTGTTTTTTACATTCAGATTTTTTTGACAGTAAAACTGCCATGGTATACTTTCCTAAGTTTCCTTATTGTTAAACTAGTGTATTGGCCTATCATACTGTTCTAATTTGGCCCGTCATTGTTAGAGCCAGCAGTCTTGCTGGCTAATACACATGTCTGTCGATGACCTACGGACCCCTGTCTAGTTACCGATAAACTACTTAGCGCTCTGCTTATCGTTCCTTTGTCTCCTTATCTATCAAATTCACACTGCTAAATGTGGCATTATGGGAAATAGTTTTTACAAATTTGACCGAATGTTGGCGTGATAAACGGTATTACACAAGTATCTATTTGAATAAGTCTACATCTAAAGTCATCATATAAGTGAAATATACTACTGAGCAAATTGTTAAACACCAAACAATCAACCAATTAATCAAAACAGAGGAGTACAATTTACTCCATTTCGTTTAGAACTGTTACATTTGATGGTAACTTGCAGATGAATGGGAGGATGTGGCTATGTATCATTCGTTTATCAATCTTTTTTATTTTATTCATTTTTATTCAAGGCTGGATTTTCTCATTGGAATAAAGCTCCTTACAAATGTAGCCTAGATCCCTTGTATGTCTTTTATAATTCAATGAATACATGTAGTAATATCTATTCAGATCAAATTATTTTTTGTTTTTTATGAAACGTATTCACCTTCGCTTTAACACATATCGAGAAAACGCAGATTTCGGGAAAACGCGGTTGGCAACATGTCCATGAATTGTTTAAGCATGTTTTCACCTTATTTTGAGATATAAATAAAGTGTTGTTCAGATTGTCAATAAACAATAGATCTTATATAACATTTATGTTTTAACTTTAACTGAATGGCTTGAAGGCATGAATGAAAACAGGAAATGTGCCAGTCCCGTGGCTAGACTGCATTATGCAAACCAGATTTTGTTTGTGTTGTGATGCACAGAAACTCTGAACAATAATGAGTATTATTACAGTGTTTGTCTTTTAAATAAAGAAGTTTTGTTCTAGCTGGCTTTGGCAGCCTTGAGCTTTATAAAAAAAAAAAAGGCTGGTGCTTCCACAACATCGTAAAAATTAAAAATGTTGAAGCTGGAGCTTAAATGTTGAGCAAAAAAAACAACAAAATGAAGCCTGTAATCTTTCCCATGGCTAGCCAGTTTGCATACTTTTACAACAGAAAACCTAACAATATATCGTTTTAGTGTTGTTTTGGGGGTTTTATATTGCATAGGCTACATATTCTTTGCTTATGGGTGGACTTTATCTCTTATACATAAAACATAAATCTACAAAAAGATATTATCATTTATAGTGAGATTCATTCTCGGTGTCAATTTTGTATTCTAAATGTCTGTCAGTAATATGGTAATCAAAGGTTTGGTTGACTGGGGCTAGAGATCGGCTTCACAATAAAATTTCTTCCCTTTCTTATCTTACCACGACATTGCCATGTTAAGTAGAAGAATGGTTTTATTTAAACCTATTTACACAAAATATTCTCGCTCTGGGTTACCTCCCCCTGCAAGCCACCTCATGTGAGCTTCCCTTGGCCACCTAGAGGCCAATCCACGCATGTCCAATCCCATTTGTTATTATTCCCTGCCAAACAAAGTTTGCGGGATATAGAAATGGGCTCCGTCCGTCCATCCGTCCGTCCGTCACACTTTGTTTCCGGACCATTACTATCAAACCACTAAGAATATCATAACGAAAGTTGGTACACATTTCAAGCAAATAGTGAACTGATG
The DNA here is from genome assembly GCA_034781015.1 of Tonicella lineata. NCBI lineage: Eukaryota > Metazoa > Mollusca > Polyplacophora > Chitonida > Mopaliidae > Tonicella > Tonicella lineata. The sequence continues at coordinate 6,377 of JAVFBY010055568.1, forward strand.
CCTTTTGCTATTTTTACGTTTCTACAGCGTATACCTAATTTGCATATTGCAATCTTAAAGGTCAAATGGTAATATGTGCAATACCTCTAGTTTCCGGAGCCTATCTAGAGAACTGTACAATATGTTTTACCAAACTTTATATTTGCTTCAATCAGGTACTTTGGTTGTGCCTTTTGCTATTTTTACGTTTCAACAGCGCATACTTAATTTGCATATTGCAATCTTAAAGGTAAAATGTTAATATGTGCTATACATCTGGTTTCCGGAGTCTCTCTAGAGAACCGTACAATATTTTTTGGGCAAACTTTATTTTTGGTTTAATCAGGTGCTTATCTTGTGCCTTTTGCTATTTTTACGTTTCTACAGCGTATACCGTATTTGCATATTGCAATCCTAAAGGTCAAATGTTACATGTAATATGTGCTATACCTCTGGTTTCCGGAGTCTTATCTAGAGAACCGTACAATATTTTTTTACCAAACTTTGTTTTTGCTTCAATCAGGCATTTATCTTGTGCCTTTTGCTATTTTTACGTTTCTACAGCACATACCTTTTTTTCATATACTTAAAGGCCAAATGTTAATATGTGCAATACCTCTGGCTTCCGGAGCCTAGCTAGAGAATCGTACAATATTTTTTTACCAAACGTTTTATTTCCTTCAATCAGATACTTAGGTAGTGCCTTTTGCAATTTTTACGTTTCTAGAGCGCATACCTAATTTGCATATTGCAATCTTAAAGGTCAAATGTTAATATGTGCTATACCTCCGGTTTCCGGAGCCTATCTAGAGAACCGGTTACCGTACAATTTTTTTCTACCAAACTTTATATTTGCTTCAATCAGGTACTTTGGTTGTGCCTTTTGCTATTTTTACGTTTCAACAGCGCATACCTAATTTGCATATTGAAAACTTAACGGTCAAATGTTAATATGGGCTATACCTCTGGTTTCCGGAGTCTCACTAGAGAACCGTACAATATTTTTTTACCAAACTTTATTTTTGCTTCAGACAGGCACTTAGGTTGTGCCTTTTGCTATTTTTACGTTTCAACAGGGCATACCTAATTTGCATATTGCAATCTTAAAAAGGTCAAATGGTAATATGTGCTATACCTTTGATTTCCGGAGCCTATCTATAGAACCGTACAATATTTTTTTTACCCAACTTTATGTTTGCTTCAATCAGGTACTTTGGTTGTGCCTTTTGCTATTTTGACGTTTCAACAGCGCATGCCTAATTTGTATATTGCAATCTTAAAGGTCAAATGTTAATATGTGCTTTACCTCTGGTTTCCGGAGTCCCACTAGAGAACCGTACATAATTTTTTTGACAAACTTTATTTTTGTTTTAATCAGTTGCTTATCTTTTACCTTTTGCTATTTTTACGTTTCTACAGCGTATACCCTATTTGCATATTGCAATCCTAAAGGTCAAATGTTAATATGTCCTATACCACTGGCTTTCAGAGTCTATCAAGAGAACCGTACAATATTTTTTTGCCAAACTTTATTTTTGCTTCAGTCAGGTACTTAGGTTGTGCCTTTTGCTATTTTTACGTTTCTACAGCACATACCTAATTTGCATATTGAAATCTTAACGGTGAAAAGTTAATATGTGCTATACCTCTGGTTTCTGAAGTCTATCTAGAGAGCCGTACAATATTTTTTTATCAAATTTTATTTTTGCTTCAATCAGGAATTTAGGCTGTGCCTTTTATAAATTTTACGTTTCTTAAGCGCCAACCTCGTTTGCATATTGTAATTTTAAAGGTCAAATAGTAATATGTGCAATACCTCTGGTTTCCAGAGCCTTTCGAGAGAACCGTACAATATTTTGTTTACTAAACTTTATATTTGCTTCAATAAGGCACTTAGCTTGTCAGTCTGTCTGATTTTCCGGCCGTCACACTTTGGTTTCCTCGAAAACTGTTCAATATTTGTTCACCAAACGTTATATTTAATTCTTGCAAGTACTTAAGTTGTGCCTTTAGCTATTTTTATGTTTCTGCGAAGTATACATGGGCGGGCGATATAGATGACCTTGTCTTCTTGTTAGTTCTTATTTTTCTTTATTTATTGTTTTAATGGTATTACAGTGTTGAGGCTCTCCAATAGTTAAATTTATTCTTCAGATTTCATTCTTCAATTTTACATTAGCTTTAGTTTTATGCAAAGCTTTCGAGTTGTTTTATACAGGCTACAATTAAACCTTAAAAAAACAACAACAATTTATTTTGTCTTTTTAGTATTATTTGATAAGAAACTACATGTATATACAAAGAAAATATTTGATGGTTTGAGGCTGTAGAGATTAATCATTTTTCAGTCTTTGGGTTGGGTCAGTAAAATGGCTTGCACTGAAAATATCGGTGTAAAAAAAAATAACAAAACACAGTTCTATAGATTTCAACTTTTAACTTTAGTATAAGGCAATGTTTCAGTGCAGATACTAGCACCTTTATCAAGCTTAATGAGTGGACAGGAATTTTGGAGAATATTTACATATTTTTTTCACTGGTGCAATTACATGATTAAATTTCCAAAGCCTATTAAAACGTTTTCATAAGCCAATTAATCACGTTATTGCACCTGTGAAAAATTTATGTATATATTCTCCAAATTTCCTGTCCACTCATTAAGCTTGACAGAGGTGCTAGTTTCTGCACTGGAACATTGCTCTGTAATAAAGATAGAAGTTGAAATCTATAGAACGGTGTTAATTTTATTGCTACAGCTTCTAAATGCCACTAAAGCAAGTTAAATATATATATATTTCCCTTGTGAAAACACAATGTCAGTGTTATGGATATAAACCGTTATTATATAAGTTATAAATAAACCTCCTGTGATTGGTTAATTCGTGGTCACGTGGCTATTACATATCAAAGCATATTGACTACATTTCAAACAGAGCGAGTCAATATTTATGATATTGACCTGATTTCTGGAAAACAACGTGTATATTTGGATTCTAGAAGCGGTCGCAAAAACATGACGTCATAATGAACCAAGTTATCGGTTGACTGCCACCATGACGAAAAATGTTCTTTCATAGAAATGCTAATGTTGGCAACTGATCAAATGTGTTAGAATTTTTTATATAATAAAACACTTATGGATTTTTTACCAGGTGATTAGTGTATGCTGTTGACTCAATACCTTTTCTTTGGGTCAATATCACAGCATAATCACCTGGTAAAAAGTCCTTAACTGTATATTATCATTATATAAGTTATAAATAATACTTCTTGTTATTGGTTCAATCATGGTCACGTGGCTATTACATATCAGAGCATATTGACTACGTTACATACAGAGCGAGTCAATATTTATGATATTGACTCGATTTCTGGAAAATCTAATGAAAATTTTGTTTATTTCGTAAAAACATGACGTCATAATGAGCCAAATTGACTGCCAACCATGACTAAAAATGTTTTTCGTCATAATGCTAATGTTGGCTACTGATCAAATGTGTTAGAACTTAGACTTGTTTATATAATAAAACACTTATGGACTTTTAACCAGGCGATTATGCAGTTGATATTAACCCAAGAAAATATATTGTCCTTGGCTGACGCCTCTGTCAATATCTTGTCTTTGGGTCTATATCACAGCTTTATCACCTGTTAAAAAGTCCATAACTGTGTAATACATCATCAGTAGTGTAATAAAGGTGTTGCGGGAGTTTAGTCCGGGTGGACTTGATCTATCCAAGGTTTTTTAAACAAAATATGTTACAATGTATATAGGGAGATGATAGGCAAACAATTACATTTTTTACATATAGAAAAGTTATTTAAAAATAGGTCGGCAGTAACTTCTTCTTATAAACGTGAAATACAAAATGTAAAAAAAAGACAACAGATATTCTTAAGAAAGGTATTCACAATTGTGCCGAAATATCAGCCTTAAGTTTGGATTTAAATTGAGATTGATTGATTGATTGGGGTTGAACGCCGTACTCAGGGGTATTTTACCTATATGACGGCGTTTAAATTGAGAAAGCAATGGTTTTCAAACAATGTGGTAGTTTGTTTGCATTTCTTTAAGAGTTACTCTGACATTTAACTACATGTACCTATCTGTCAATGCGAGTACAAAATTACATAATTTTCAACAACTTTTATACAAAATTTATAACACGTATGTTTATTATTGATGAAGACAAAAACAAACTACTTTCCAAAAAAAATTATCAGCACTCACTATATATAATATTTATAATACCATCCCAAATAAACTAAAAATAATACAAACAAATATTCAAAAAATTTCAACACAATACAGTTAATTTAATAAATCTTATAGAAAAAAAAATAAATATCACAGTCTGTTCAATAAAGTATGTCATAAACTTGTCTAGTTTATTTTACTAACTAGATCAGATGGTAGTTTTATGACCCTCCTTTTCTGCAGAGTTCCAGTGCCGTGATCAAACTTTGCTAACGGCCCTCCAGTCAGTTGACTGGGTGTGCTGTCTACATGAACGTGACAACCACTGAATGCTGTTGTTTGAAGATTATCAATGTCTGTCTGATGGAACGCCTCTTTTTCTCTGTATTTGGGTTGAATTCTTGAGGCATCAATTGATAACTCTTGTCGATCTTTTGCAGCCTTCAGTACTGTATAATTTGATGTCCTCGCCACAAACTCTGCAAAATCAGACAACGACTTCTCTTTCTGTCTGTGATTTTCTCGAATCTCAGCATAAAACTCCTGTTCATCTAGAATATCTTGATTTGCCTGTGCTTCAAGTAGCTCAATCTGCACCCCAGTAACTATCTGAGCACGTTCCTCCACCGCCCGACTGATTGCCTCAATGGCTTCCTGGTCTGGTGTGACTGGGCGGACATTTTCTACTTCCAGTTCCTCGATCACCTCTGTTAATACCTCACCCATCTTAAACTCCATGTATTTCTCTATAATGGTCAAAGTAACATGATCACTCACATCCAATCCAGGGAGTTCTGAAAAACCAATTTTACAGAAGAGAGCATAGAGTTTAGCCCTCATGTTTTCACAAACATCGACAATCGATTGGCTTGGGCAGGCAGCAGGGAGAGGAGTCACTCCTAACTCTTCCTGTAAACATGTCTTCAGTGGATTGTGAATATCTGCAATAGCTCCAGAGGTGTCCCGTTTCACCCCAATCTCATGTTCCACTACCCTCCACATGTTACAGAATAGATGTGGAGCAGAGATGTTTTGATTACCACGCCACGTGAGAACATGGTGAATTGTCTTTGGATTTTCACACAGATCCAACAAACACCCCACTATCAGGTTGTGCATATTTTTTGGACAAAACTGTAGTAAATCAATAAGCAAGAAAACACCTTCCTTTTCTAAGAAATAGTCCTCTGTTATGTAACAACCAACAACGGCATACCAAATACAGTCCACTGTAGCCAATAGAAGTCGATGATGTCTCAACCCTCCTGAAACTAGTCCCGGATCTGTCTTCAGGTATGCCACACATACGTCTACTCCTTCTGTACCGAAAAGCTCCTTTTTGTGCATAGCACCATCACAGAGAGATGACAATATAAAGAGCATGTCTGATTGCATCTCAACATCAATCGAATCATCCTCGTCAGAGCTACTCGTGGCATTGGTCAAAATGCCTGTAATTTGATTAATGGCACCCTGATCCACAAGGTCTTGTAACACTCTTTCATCCCCTGTGGATACAACACTTCGTAACAAGCGAACACAGTGACGCATCTGAGCCCGTTTGTTACCTCTACCTCCATTACCATGGAAACTGTTACCATGGCCACCAAATTCTTCAGGGCTAACACACCACTCCAGTAATAAGAGTAATCTTGTATTTCCCTGGCAGGTCATGTAGTCTTCTAACATGACAGGACAGAGGCTTGCTAAACATGCCATACTCTCTAACTGCAACTCTTCAAACTGGGCTGGAGTCCACTCGCGAGGCCCAGTCCTCGCTTCATTACCACGGACATATGAGAACAAGGCGAGCAGCAAGTGACCCTCGGATAAAATTGGTAAAACTGAAGGATCACGACTGAGCATGGCTAACATGTTAAACAGCAGCTTTTTCTGTTCAAAATCTTCGTGGGTCTGTGAGAGCTTCAAATGCTTTACAAGAACATGGTTACTTTTCACTTCTTGAAAAGTAGCAATCAGGACGAGTTGTTTAGCAAATCCTGTCTCGACGAATGGAGCATGTGGACAAATGGAAGCAACAAGAGAGGCTATAACAAGTAAATCATTCCTCAACTGGCGATCATAATGACTGTAGCCCTGTGTTAACTGATACACATAGGAATCACGCAGCTGACTGATACACTCTGGGTTATTTAGTTGGTTTGCAACTGCTGTCTTGTCTCCATAACTCAAAAGATTCCAGAGGACATCCACTGATCGAAATAACATGAGACCGCAGGGATCAGAGGCATCCATCAATCGAGAACAGATCCTCTCTGCAGCATTGCCTCGTAACATATCATTACAGTTTCTTTCCGATTTTTCCGAAAAAGTTTGTAACACATTCAACACTTGAATTTTCACATCCGTGTCATTTTCCAATAAAGCCAACGACTTGATTAATGTCTCTGATATGTCACTGGCTTCAACAGCCCTCTTATTAAACGCTAATGTAGTTCCTTTGTGATTTTGTACATGTTGTTGTTGTTGTTGTTTAACACAGTAGAAACTTTTGAGTGTTTGACATATTTCAGATCTGACCAAACTGCTTTGAACTCTCATCAGATAACCAAGTTGAGAGACAGATTCCTGCACTATTTGTTCAAAAGCTAGTTCATCAGAGAATTTCTCCATGAGGAAAGGCAGGCAGCAGATGTGAAGGATGTCACAGAGAGGATCTTCATACACAGGCTGATCTTCCACGCGATCAGCACATACATTCAAGATCTTAAACACCTGCACAAGATCTTTCATTGGAAATCCCTTGCTGTAATGTTGAATGACCCGCTTCAATGCATGGATATGCCGATCATATAACATGGCAGAGTGTGGGTCTGTCAGCAGCTTTACAATTTTATTCAGGTTCACTGGGATCATCCTGCTTCCCTGAACAATCCCAAGATCTTCATCATTTATTACATGGGCGACAAGTGGTATTCGTGACTGGCTAAATGTCTCGAAAGCTGGAGTAGTCTGGGTCTGGGTAGCCATGTCTGATTGATTTCTATCCGGTGTTATCAAGAAAAAAAAAGGCAAAACTTCACGTTGTTGTTGTAGTCAAGCAATTGTGACTTTGTCTGTTTTAAAGTTTTGCTTTTCGGCAGAATTAGATCATAGAATGGAGATTCTAGCAAACTGTCCTGTATCCATAAAGAAAATTTACACTATATTAACAGTCCCTTTTCCTCCGCCCGTTCCAACGCTGATCGTAATGACAACAGTAGATGCAGAGCTCTGTATCGCTATTTGTTTACTACAACTATACGTATCAGTAAATAACGATACAGAACTATGCTAGTCCAAACTGTGTAATTTCACTTACTGGCTTAAACGTGTCGAATGAAGTATGCCTACTCTCTTGTTCTATAAGGTATACGGAAGTCGCTATAAAACATTTGAGTCCATTGTGACCTTATCACTCTAACACAATGTATGCTCGTTTAAAATATCATCGGCCAGGGCCGCCCTATCTGTTATGTCTGTCCTCCGCAGAAACCTATTTCATGCGGAGGTTACATGGATCTAGCCTGTAAAGCTCACTAGCTATGTGAGCTAACAACCGTTGCTAACAACAGTTGCTTGGTAGCACGCATGCGTGAACAGATTTGGTCTGAACCAATCTCTACCAGAGTTGTCGGTCGTGCCCAAGGAGTCTATTTTATACTCCTTGTTCGTGCCTCCCTCTTCAAACTCTGTCAACGCCTAAACAAAATAGTACCAGTTAGTATGAAATTCCTATACCGGCAAATTAATATTTGATACACTGTTATGGTAAATTTGTCGATCTGTGTCTGGGAAGCGTGACGGCAGTTCTGAGACTAGTTATTTAACCCACTGCTCAGTGTGAATCCGCCTCAGGATAATCATAAAATGTATTTACAGATTGCATTACAATGAGATCAAGACAATAAGGCGATTGACTATGTTATAATATTAATATGAAGTCTTTAATCCTTTGACCTTTTTTTTTTAGCAATTGTGCACTAAAATTAATTTTTGGGTTAAACCTAATATGGCTTTATAATTTTATAAATGTATTTAGTAGACCCACAAATCAAATTACAAAATTGCAAAAGCCGAAATATTGGATATCAAGATGAATCTTTTCGGAGTTGCAATTTTGTTATAAATGTATTTTAACAACATCTGAAATAGTCTCTTTGACAACTGCAAATTCACGTGTGCAACACAAACAAGCTGGTTAAATTTGATTAAATCCAGGTTTATTATACGTGAATAGGAAACTGATTAGAATGACTTTTATCTTCGTTTTATTTACATTCAAGAAATTAACAAAAAATGATTTAAAAGCCCCAAAATTGCATTACAATATGCAAAACTCCGGGCTCAACGTGTTGCTTTAGCATGAAATGCAAGCTAATCAGTAGACCTATAGGCTTGGGTCTCTAAACAAAACTTTTAAAACCACAAGTCGATGTAGAGTGTTTTCACATACTTTCGTTTATTTTATAAATCCCTTTAAAATCTGTATATATTTAAGGCGCATGTGAGGTCTTGAACTTAATTAATCTATTTCCGTAAGAAGTGTCAAACAATTCGGCAGTTTAAACTAATAATTATGTTGTCGGCTATCCTACTCAATGGGGTATATCTTAAATACTAATACATCACATTATACAGATCATATCTTTAAGAAAGCTTGGGTACCGGAAATCAGTCACCACACTTCTGTCACTGTAATCAATCGTTTATAATCCAACTTTGAGTTAAACTTTATAAATGTCTATACTTGCGAAGTGTTCAATCAGATCGACTGACTGCCTTCCAGAGAACTAGCCTACTCAGGATTGCGTGGAAAATAGAATAAGTACGGATTTATATGCTCTTGTATTTTTCTAATTGTTAGCTTGTGTTCATTTATCGATTCTTTTCAGGTATATGCAGATCTTTTGATTAATTTAAAATGGATCAGACGATGCGTTGTGGATTACAATTTTCTGGGCGTATGCTTTTTCATTTATAACTTTACTTGTACATTTCAAGTATTTATATGTTTTAGTTATTTCACCTAACAGGGTTATGACCTGCACCGATTAAAAAAATAAAAACAATCGAAACCTTTTGTTAGTTTTATTTCTTTTTCAAATTTCATTTCACAAGTATATATTGGCGTTTAATCAAGTCTTTGGGTTTGTTACGTTTAAACAGTTAAACGCAAAAATAGACCAACGCATTTTGATTTAGTTTTATAGAAGAATTCAAAGAGAAAGGTTTAAACCCAGTTAAAGAGAAGCCATGTCAAGTCGTGATTTCGTTTACTTGAAGGAAAGTAGTTAGGCCTATATTGACCAATATTGGGTTGTGCGTTAAAATGGCTTTAAATGCCCACATGCACTTACAAATAACAAATACCAGACAGGGGCGTGTGCAGTTTGTACATCATTCACTTAGTGCTGCTTTACTGACAAGCTTAAAGACGTCTGTCAAAAATTCAATCAATTATTTATAATTTAATGAGTTATATATACTTTATAAAAGTTTCGGATGCCAATTAACTGTTCAACTAACTTGATCAACTGACATCATGAAAACTACTTTTTACTTAATTGTACTAGGCCCTATAGGCCTACCTTGTAAATAATACAAATACTCTCTAAAAAGTCTAAAATTTGGAGTTGTGGTTTGTTTGTTTATAGTTTGATGTCGGAATGTGTCAAGTTGGGTTTATAATTCAATCCACCGCTATTTATAGACTTATTGGTAGTTTATTTGTTTTAAACATAACTATAGAAAAAAGTGTTGCCCTGCATTATATATTTTGGTCTGGATCTTTGTTTTATTTTAACAAAACTATTAAAACCTCCAGCATATATATATACAGTTTATATACCAATGTATATGTTTGCATTTTCATTTGTTAAGATAAAATCTTATCTTAATCATAACATCAGCATGGTTTGTTTCATTTCGTTTTAATGTCGTGCACCTGTAAAAATGCGAGGTTGGTCGATTTGAGGTGTCAAACAATTATATATATATATGTACTAAATAAATATGTATTTTTTTTTTAGTGTTTTTCGGATTTTGATTTGTTAACTATTTTTTGTTTACTTTATAAATCATTTGGTCATCTGGGGTACTTTGCTGATCAGTTACAACACTGGGGAACGTTGTTTTGAATATTTTGAGCAAAGGAACGTCATTTTAGCGACAACTAATGTGTTTATTATTCCAAACAAGTTTCTTGTGCTTCTCGCGTTTAACTTTACCCACCAGACGAGATTATGGTACTTCTAATTAACTTTGCTCGTTTTATAAGGTTTATTTAAAACAGTACAATAACTTATTATTGTTTGTATTGAAACGTCGCATCGATAATCTATGAAAGACTGCGATAGTTCTTTAAACATTGGTTTTAGTTTTATGCAAGCTATTATTTCAAGTTATTACTTACATATATATTGCCAAACCTATAAAAAAAACACCAATTATATATATTAAATTTCTTTATTTACAGGAGTCTAGCCATAACAAAACAGTTATTAAATAACGCGTACCGGTAAGTAAAAACCAATAATCAAATGGTTTTTTTTATCACTCATCAGCACATCGATTTCAGGTGTATTGAATTGTGGTTCGTTTAATTGTGGTCTGTTTAATTTAATGTCCTAATGCATGTGGGGGTTTTTTCCTGAAAAAAAAAAAGGCCTGGATTTTAAAGCTAAAAGTTTATGAACATACGTAAACTTATCTACATGATATGAAAGTTAAGGACTTCTTATTGCTTTCATTGCTGTACGCTTATGTTCAGAATCCGTATAGAAGTGTTAAATCGTTTGTAAAAACACATCGTGTCGCTTTATTTTTTTTTTACAAGAATGTATTTTGGGGTTTGTAGATGTAAATTGGTTTTTATATGCATGGATTAGATTCAAAAGATATGCGCGTGTTCATTGAAACTTGCTGGCCTAATTCCAATATGGCTTAAAAATGTTATGTTATTTGTTTAACAGCATCTGAAATAGTCTCTTTCAACCTATACTATAATTCATATTTAACAAATGTAGCATTCCCGATTGTCATTCTTTTCATTGTTGTCAACAAAGTATATCAATGATTGATTGGGGTTAAACGCCGTACTCGGGGGTATTTCACCTATATGACGGTGTGCCGGCCCAAAAATGAAAGACTAGACAGAAAAAAGGAGAAGAAAAAAAGAAGAACAAAGGAGCAAAAAACGACACTACTTCCTGATCCGAGAGTACCAGGGCATCGGGAAGCTCCCGCCCAACCACCCGCATCATATCAATAAACATGCATGCAGGATTTCCACTTTTGTTCTTAGAGACACTGTCACCAACATTCGCGTATTTTAACAGACTCAAATCAGTTACACTTATTTTTCTCAAGAAGCAGAAGTTAGATTTCGTTAATTGAAAATAGGAGGCCATAACAAATGACTTCCCTTTCCTGGTGCCACTCAGCTGAAAGAGCACCATGACAGAGAGAGAGGTCTCCCGCGCCAATCAAAAATAAACAGAATGAAAGAAATGTGTTAAGCATGGTAGGAAATAGTTTATTCTCTTAAACAGGAGCAATGCACCAAATACAAAACAAACTTTAAATTCTTAATAAAATCACAATCGTTTTGCTCAAGGTCAATCATATATCCAAGATAAGTCATAAATGGACAACTATTTCATAATCAAATAAACCAAAATGCAAAAATATAATTTTTTGTGTAGCCCATTAAAACGTGTTATATATTGGCGCATAACAGCCGTAAATGTCAATAGTATTAATGTGTGGAAAATTTTGTTCAAAGACTAAATTTTCTGTCAATATAACACATCAGATTATCTGTTCACACAGAACTAGTAAGTTTTACAACTACAAATTTCTTTGTTATTGAATGTATGATCTGAACTTCAGACGCTTTCTGTTAACCTTCAGGTCAGGAAAAATCAAAATATATACTTCCATTCCAGAGCAGTTATACACTGTCTAATTCAGCAGGTTATGATTGGTATATTGGTGTTTGACGCCATGTGTGTGCTCAAGTTTTTTTTTTACTAACATGAGTGGTGTATACAGCAGTAAAGCAACACACCAGAAATGTGAAACGCTATTTAAATGCTCTGTTGGAAAATTACTGTTCCTCCAGAGTTTTGTCAATATGATAATGATCAAAACATAATAACATATAGTGATATTGTTCTTACCCCAGAGGACCAGCAGTTTATGTTCCTAAAAAACATGCTCTAGACCGACTCAGAAAAAACAGTATAATTTGTGTGTTACGGACGTAATGCACAAGCCTGTCATTTAAGGGATAGGTTCACTCATGCGTCTAATGGGTGAAGGAAGCCACAATGGTAATCACTGTCAATATAGACTACACCAGACAGGGACAGGAGTGCAGGACCGAAAACATGATACTTGCAAAACAATTCTGCTTCCTGATGCTCCTTAAAGACCATCAGGGTACAGGAAACTCCCACCTAGAGCTGGAAGAATTATTTGCGAATATTAATACCAACTATTCGAAAAGTAAAATTGATACTTGAATATTCGTCGTTGTTTACAATTCCAGAACGGTTTCCGAATTAAGGACTAACTATCAAAACATTGCTTTGGAAATGGAAACAATCATTGTTCAACATATATACGACATATCAATTTTGATGGCATTGTTTATTAAATATAGCAAACTAATGTTTTTTCTGTGATGAAAATTGGCCTCTCAGTAACATGAACTGATGCTGGAAATCTACCTATTAACGGACACATGTCTGTAAAACGAACGTTGTAAAACTGAAGTATTTGAATCATAAAAACGAATATTTGAAAATCAAACTCTACTTTTCGTTTCAGCTCTGCAGTCCCACCAACTACCCAGTTTTTGGTTAATGGTTAGAAAGTCAGGATTAGGGTTAAAGTAGTGATGTACTAATGATGGCATGAACTATTGATACACCATTATGTAAAGTTGAACCTAGATGCCACTGCTTTTAAATACAAACAAAATTCGAAATGCCGTATGTATTGCTACTAAATTTTTATTTTGGTTGAAGTTAGAAATGCTTCATATGTTTTGCTTGTATAAAAATCACGATCCTAGCAAAATGTAAATAAATGAAAACATATCTTCAATACACAAAACAGAAGAATAACAAATATTTTAATTACAGACTATTAGATATCGTAAAACAAAAACAAAGGCTATATTTATTTTATTACCGAAATTTTTTTAAAAAATCTTAAATTGGCTTTGCTGCAAGGGCCAAGCTTCCAACAACTCAAGTCGATTTAGGCCGTCTCAAACACATTTGTAGTAAATTGAGGGAAATTGCCTTTAGGAAGCTATGAAACTCCAAATTTTAAAACCGAGACTCATAAATCTAGTTTTTTTTTGTTGTAAGAATGGTTTTTGCCCAATTCACTCAAAAAGTGTTCTCTCTATGTCGACCTTTTTGATAGTAAAAATAATTCATTTCTAGCTGTTAAATTGAGTTTACGAGTAAAACCTCGGTAATAAAACCAGTCTGTATGAATTCCTGTCCTAATATGCGGTATTTTGAATGGTCAAGAATGTAAAGAACAAAGTGTACTATTGTAACAAACCGAAATGTTACGGTATTACAGCTTCTTAATCTTTAAACAACAAGTATAGTTCTCACAAACTAGCTCAACAGTCGTTTTCTGGAATACCGGTACTTGTAGTTTCACAACAAATAAATAATATAATAATTTGTTTGCACTTTGCAGTGCAAAAGCTGTGATAAAAAATGTACAACCTTGAAACGAAAACTATGTCTTTCAACGTTGACAAAAAAGTAAAGCCAAAATCTTGCAAAAAATAATCAATCCGATAAATATGTGCTCCATGGTTGAATTGGTTATGTTATATTTATGTCCCATTTTGAAAATTCTAATCACACATGCAACTCCATTGTGTCATACAGCAGAAATCTTAAGAATGTCAAGTAAAAAAAACCAAAGACATATTGCTTAAATCCAGTATTGAAACATGTATTCCTCAGTTTCCAATTGGCTGTCATAAATGCATCGCCATCAACATTCACATCAATATTATAGCAGTGTCTAAACAGCATGCAAGTATCTAGTTTCAGTCACAGGTTGTTAGCTTGATGTTACAATGCCATACTTGCTGATCAAAGTCACAATTACTGCAAACATATGCTGAAAGCTTGTGCATTTCTAGAAAATACAATTTTAGTTCAAGATAAACTTTCAGAAAAAAAAAATCTGAAGAAAACAAGTAAGCAACACAACAGCCTTGAACGCCGACATGTTAAATTGGATATTTGCTTAGAGTTTTAGTACATCTGATCAGATACTGTGACATCACTCTGTAACATGGAACAAACATCACAGCAGAAAGCATCCATTATACAGAATTTTATTTCCCTCTAGTCATTGTGGTAGTGAACAGTAGTTTCTTTTGTTTTTTCTTCTTCTTTCCTCCACTGGCTTCAATCAGTTTGCTGGTGCTGGCTTCAGTCTCTGTGAACAAATTGATTTTTTATAGAGATTGTCACTTTCAATCATTGCGGAATGAAGATTTGTGTGTCAGATTAAAGTCTCCAAAGCTAAGAATAATAATAATAAAAAAAGTTTGTAACTTTGCACTCAAGTTTTTAAAAAAAATATATGATTGATTTGCCCTACTGGTGTTTGGTGGAAAAAGGGATTGATTGGTGTTTAACGTATTGAAGTTACAGTTTATGTATTGAATTGTAAAATGTTACTTCTACAACGCTTTAAATCTACCTTTAGAACAGTAACTTGCCAAGAAATAGTTTCTTTACAAACCTTTATTTCGTGAGAGGTTATCAAAAGCCTGTTGAATGGCATCCTCGAAAGCCGAGTGGAATTCTGGCACCGGTACTTTATCCTCATTATCACTGGCGTCACTATCAGTGTACCGCTGACCTGATTTCACAACTTTCACTCCATCTGTTGGTTTATTTAACTTGGGCCATACCTTAGGCAAAGCTTTACCTTCTTTCAACATCTGAAAGCAAAATTATATAAAGTTTCACTGGATCATAAAAAAGAGGATCATTCCTTGGATAACATAATAAATACTTCAACCATTTGTGAAATAACCTTAAGAAGACAGAAGTAAGAAAAGAAAAACATTAAACACGTCACCATCTTGCATTTTTACAATTATTAAGAAATTAAAAGTTTTGATTAAAAGACATTTGATGCAAAAGTTCAAACTTGTACATATACATTCTGGAACTGTTTTTAACATCTTTAAATCCTTGAGTCTTAAATGATACACAATTGCGCACGATTCTATCAGTTTAAAACAAATATCTTTCACTGAACCAAAGTACGTCTTGATTGAATAGATAAACATCCTTTTCTCTCCGATACCCTCTGTTTTTTCAGCAGCAACTCCAAGAAAAGATGTGAAATTAGGTTAAAAAGATGTAGTTTTACTTACATTAGCAAAGGACATAGTGTTAGACTCTACCGGCCAGGTTGGTGAAGTAGCTGGGGACACACTTCCAGGTATAAACTCATTGGCAAACACATTCAACCCTGTACAAAAAGAACAGTAACAATGTTTAGTCGAGTTTTGATTGATTAATTGGGGTTTAACACCATGGTCAGGGGTATTTCACCTTTCTGATGGCGTGCCAGCCCAATTAGGGGAGTAAACCACTGTTCACATGACTTGCAACATAAAAGCCGAGACCGAAAAAGAAAAACAAATGAGCAAAAAACGGCATCACAAAAAAAATCTACTTCCTGATGCCCCTTAACAAGAGCACCAGGGTGCTCCCTCTCGCCAACCAATCGCGTAATTCTTTTATAGTACATGGCAGAAATAGTCCACCTTTAAACGCACTTAGAAAGACTGTAAAAAAAAAAAGACTCAAGAGTTGCGATTTAAATAGTTGTTGCGATTCTAACACTGACTGGCAGTGATTTTCTTCAGTTGTGTTAGAAACGCAACAATTATTTAATGCTTTAATATCGAGGAGATCCTTGGAACACCACTGGCTTTAAATCAGGTGCCCATTCCAGGGCGAGTTTTGCATGTGATCAATCACAGATGCCAAACTCGCCCTGGAATGGACACCCAAGTGATCTAGTGGTGGTGATCCAAGGATCTCCTTGATATTAAAGCATGATGTTTATGGGGGAAGAATGTTGATAAGACATGTCAAGCTGTATTCTCTTATAAAGACAACCAAGCACATACTTTGGTGACTATTTTTCTACTTGTTATATTAGTCCAGCTGGAATCACACAATTTAACTGCATCTTAACTCTTTGCCCCCTGATGGCGCATCAGACTGACTGCTGCAGAGTATCTCCGCCTGCCCCATGCCTAATTTTGTTGAAATTATTTTTTTGGGACTGTATTTCTGTAGGGGCAGCATAGCAAGCACCATATATATACTTCATAGAGGCGTCAACAGGGGGCTGGCAAGAAAGCCTGTAGGGGGCAAAGAGTTAATCTATCTATCTATGCAGATTTTTTTCTCCAAAATGACAACTCACAAAACCAGGGGATGGTCCATATAAAATAGAACCGCAATTGAATAGGTCTTCCAGGTAATTATGATAGATGTCAGAGATACTTTATGAACTGGAAAGTAAAAGTCTCTTCCATCTTCTCTTCTATGTCTCAGTAAGTAATATTAATAGTAACTATAGATTGCTTGATTGGGGTTTTACGCTGTACTTCAACGTACAATCAAACGACTGGTGCAATGGATGGAGGAAACCACCATTGATATCACTGGCAAAAATCTTTGACAGGACAGGGCCAAAAAAAACAGGACAGCTCAACAAATCAGTTTTCTGATGCCCAAAATTTCTGAGAGCACCAGGAAGCTTTCACTAACCATCCTCGTTATTCTATAGAATGATGTAGATCAGGTGCAAAATTTTGTCAGGCCTCGCAGCTAATGGCCATTTGTTTATCTGGTAGTGTTGACGGTTTATATGATATTATTTGTGCATCTCTGGTGTTTAAGCACAGCCTACCTTGTGAAGTGGAAGGGCTGAGCATTGGTGAGGAGCTAGTAGATAATGAAGATGGTGAATTAACTCTTCCATCAGAGTCTCCAGATGACAGCTGTGGAAATGTGGAAGGGAATTGTGACCGACTTGTTAAAGGTATACGCATGGCTGGATCTGTCAACACAACATGAGAGTAAGATGAAACAGTAAGCTAACCTAAAACATTAACAGAGTTCAGTTGTTTTTGATTTTCTTTTGACATTTATCAATTTGCATGGAGTTTTATAAAAACTTTGCATTGTTAGGGTTTGAAGGGAAACCTGAGACACATTGTAAAACCAAATCGCAATCTACGAAGCGGTCAAACTCCCATCATCTGTACTAATATCACATTCTAGACGAATTTCTTTTTAAAGGGGAAGAACACAAAAAAATCAAGTGAAACAGAGTACATAGGCTGTTAAGAGCAGTAATGAAACTAAGTGTAGTGATTGTGTGGATGGCTTTCATCATCTGGTTAGTACTAATTTGGTAACTCAGGTTGGTAACTCAAGGTGGACTTTACATGACATATGGTTTCTGTTTCTATAAAAAAATTTGTTATTCAATAAATATTCATGATAATTGCCACAAAAAACATTATGTCTCTTAATTGACACAAAATTCTTGTGAAAAGCCATTGGTGAATATTTATTGACTAATAGTCAATGTTAAAACAGAAACAATTAGTATGAAAAGTTCACCATACTCAAGTTACCAAATTGGCTCTACGGGATTATGAAAGCAATCTACACACTCAGAACACCATGTTTCATAACTCCTGTTCACAGCCTATCTACTCAGGCTCACTTGAAATTGTTTTTGTTTTCTTTCCCTTTAATATCTTGCTTGAAAATGCCACACTAATTGGTACTAGTCTAATGTATACCAGAAGTCACATTAACAGAAACTACAAGCAGGAACAGATTTCAAACCTAGATGTTTGTTTTGTTTGGTTGCTTGGTGTTTAACGTAATACTCAGGCTTATTTAACATGTAGGACTACTTTGCATGGCCAATGTATTTGGTGGAAAACTGAGAAGCCTCATAAAAACCACCCCACCAACTTTTAAGTCCACTGGCAAACCTTGCTTTCGAGGCAGGTCAACAGGCGGTCTCAAACCTGTGTGGACACTGAAAGGGGTTCATCTTTCCAATACACAACCAACTGAGTCATGGCGCTTCCCTTTAAACAAAGAGTATTAAACCCTAACTTACGTATTCCTTGTTGTATTTTCTCTCGTTGCTCTATTTTCTTGGTGTGTTTTCTTTCATCTCTAGATTTCTTCTGTCTAAGATGATGCCTTTTCTCTAATTCACCTGCATGAATGAACAATTAAGCTATTTTGACATTGATGTAATTATATCTTTTAGAAGCTGACAAAACAATTTATCAAACCAGGAGAATCCTCAAAGTAAAGCTTCACATTGACAGATGGCTTTCTGTATCGCAACGTCGCTTGAAGGAAAAGTTGTCTTGATTTATATGATGATGTAATTATGTTAAAAAAAATATATATATACAATGTTTTCTTTGTTTGGTCATGATTTTATTTAATGTTGCCCAAACAATGAAGGAAATCATCCAGTGCATCACTGACTGGGAACATTATTATTATTATCAAAAGATATGCACACAATTCAGGTGATTAATCAGGCTAATTTTATTGCCGACAATTATGGGATTGCAAATCGTCTTTAAGCTAATAGCTTTGCCTGACTCTAGTTTTCTCTGTTTTCTAAAAACTGACCGTTTAATTAATTTCTTTTATAGATGATCTGATTGGTGTTTAACACTGGGTTTGGGTATGTTGGCTTTGCTTAAAACTCATACAGTACATCTTATTATATGAGACAGTGTACTACAATAGCTGCAAACATCAACACAAGCTTTACATGGAAGGTGTAACATATGTAACAACACAATCACAAAATGGGAAGTGTAACATATGTAACAACTAAAAATATATAGAAATATAAAATAATTGTTGACTTCTCGAGTTGTAACTCACCCATGACAACTCAAACTTATAGTACATTGAAAACTTGTCTCTGAGAGTAAATAAAGAACATGATGATTTGTCATTTTTGACTACCCTGTGCCAGTGCGATTCACTTTCTCAAAAATATGTAACAACATGATCACAAATTGGGAAGTGTAACATAATTATGTAACAACAAAAGCACAAAAAAAGAAAACTGACTGAACTGTTATTTTATAAATGTTTTGTGTTGAGATATAATGTTCCTCCAGAGTTTGCCAGTGTGGCACTAGTTAAAACATACTGCTCTTTACTTAGAGAGCTGGTAATGTGAAATAATGTGTAAAATTACCAGAGAAGAAGTTGAGAGTTTGAGCAGATACAACTGGGGGTTTGAGCTCAACCTCAGCTACTTGAAATTCACATGTTAGTGGTAGATGACACAAGTAACGAAGTCTTCTACGCAATTCCTGTCAACAAGAAACAGAACAAACATACTGATTGTAATAAAGTATAATTTTACAGTTCAGAAGTAAAATATTAGCTATTACCCTGACATTTATTAGTCCAGACAAACATTTGATAAAACAGATACATTTTTCTTTTGAGTAATTGTTATTTCGGAAAATGAAGCTGGATCTGGAACACTGGTGTCACAATATCAAAATAACAGATTTAATGCCATTCCTAATACCAAAGCAACCTAAACACTGTGCACTTATTATGTAAAACTAACAGAACAGCATATCTCATGGACATTTTTCTTGTTGGGAACCTACCTCTGTCATGAAGACACTCTCTATTTCTATCACAGTGGCTGTGATGGTCTCTGGACACTTCTCCAAGCTACCATACTCCCTCGCCAAACAACGGGCATTCACAGCATGAATGTAAATATGCTGACCACTCTCCGCTAAAAAAACATATTTAAAAAGGGTTATTTATTAAAGGATTGCTTGGCATTATTTACCAAATGAACAGATATATCAAGGCGGTGCCAGTATTCAACTACTCCTGAAAGTCAATGACAGGTTTGACATCTGCTGAGTGCAGAATTAGCCTCATAAAACACATTAGTGATCGGCTGATTGATTGGTTTTTAACATGACGGTGTGCCAGCCAAGTGGATGGAGAATACCCTTGACATTATTAAAAATGCTACCAATACAGAAAACAGAACTTTTAACCAGTTTTAACAAACGAACAAAATTGTACATTTCTTTCTATCTGAAATATGTAATTTTTCAATTTTCAAGAAAAAAATGTTTGGGTTTAAAAGTAAAACAAAAAATTGCTTTCTTTCCATGCATGCAAAAATTAATAATTGTTCATGCATAATAGAGTAAACAACGTGCTTACTTTGGTAGAAGTAGTAGAATTTAGTGTTAGATGGGTTGTTTTGTTCGGGCAGAGGACTATCTTCTTCAGGTGAAAATTCCAGGTATTCCACGGCTTCTTCTACAGGTAAGGAGTTCTTTTCTACCTCGGACAGTGCTATATCAGAATCGATCTCATCGACGGACTCCTGTTCTTTTGACTCAGCTAGAGGCTCCTCTGTAATAGACTCCTGTATTGGTGAAAAACTAGCATCTCCCATTTTACTTCTGTTTCCATTATCATCAGTTTCAATGCATTCGCCTGTTCCACTCTCATCTGTTTCATCAATTGATGGAGTCGCTTCATCACAGAAAGCATCAGAATACTCAATAAAATTCTAAAAGTAAAAAAAGCATTTAATTAATGGCTGGTATTCTAAGGTCACTTATATCTGTTAAAAATAGAAATTGGTATAAGTTCCATACGATAAATCCTTAGATATTTTCAGCAACAGACTTGCCGAGTAAATATATTATTAAAAACAATGAAACACAAATTTAAACAACAAAGAAGACGTTAAAACAGGTTGCTATAACAAATTTGGTTCCTGATCCCCTTAGCTCAGAGAGCACCCGAGCACTGATAGCTCCCACACCATCCACCTGAAATAACATAATCACCGCTTCAATGTTAATGGTGGAAGAAACAACCCTGATCTTGTAAGCCCCAGTTATCAAAACTGAAGGCGGAATTGTCATTTCTGAACTTGGAATTGTTGATTCTGAATGCAGAATTGCCGTTTCCCCTTGACCTACATTGGTGTGAAGAGCATTAGCACTAAATAAACACGTCCAGTGACTGGCACTTAAAATTCTGCCTCCTTAATAGATTGATTGGTGTTTTGACAAATGGGTTCCACAACATAACCGTTAACACCAGACAGGACAAATCTGTTTCCTGATTCCTTTTACATGGTGCTCTGAAAGCATCAGAAACCCCAAGCCCATAGCTTCATTCCTTTTTAAGGCTAGTTTGATGCTCACTTCTGTATGTTGATGAGCCGATGGTTTCTCACTAGAAGTAAGATTACTGGTCTCTGACTCTTCCTTGATCTGCATTGCTGCTATCAAATCCTTCACTTCTTTCTTTACAGCAACCTTTCCTTGAAGTTCAGAAGCCCTCTCCTTTAAAATAAATAACACAAACTATTAGAAATGGAGTTATAATTGGATTCGATATAAAAGTAAATGGGCTGGTCAGTTATTTTAAGTCTGATTCTATATCTCTATAAATGCAGATACAGAAAATTTGACATGCCTCCACCGGGGATTAAACCTGAGACCTTTGGCTATAAACAGGGCCAACACTCTACCAACCGACTTATAGAGATGGTTGATAGAGCGGTCCCAAAGTTCACCCAAGTAAAGGCTGTATCTCTTTCTATACACAAGGCACTGACACAGAGATGCTGAAGCAGCATTTTTTGTCTCTAGATATAACTCACAAATGTGTTGTTTGAGCTTTACCGAAAATGTATGATTAGCCTTTCATTTGTGTACTTCAGTTCATCTAACCTTTTTTTATTATTATTTATCAAACTTTTTTCCAGCATAATTTGTTGACATGTTGTTGGTATGTCTTGAATCATAAAATGTTTTTTTTCTTATATGCTCTTCATTCTTATGCTCTATGTCAGTGTTGTACGATCGGTAAAGACTTGCCTGTCAATATCAATTGCTTCGTGTTTAATGCTGTGCCAATGGGTGTTTAATGCTGTGCCAATGGGTATTTATTTTGCCTATATGACGACAAGCCAGTCCAATGGCTGTAGGAAACCTCCTTGATGTCAATATCAAAGGCAGAGTAGGGTTGATTTGGTTTTAACGCTGTGCTCAGGGGTATTTCACCTATATGACGGCGTGTCAGCCCATTGGATGGAGGAAACCACTGTTCACATCACTGGCAACATAAAAGACGAGACAGAAAAAGAAAAACAAGAGGCACTATAGGCCTATAGGTGCTCAAATGAAAAAGTTTACGCCGATTTAGATAGCTCATGTGAGCTAAAAAGGTAACAAAAAACGACACCACAAATAATCTACAACCCCATATGCCCAACCACCTGCGGCAGAATAGGAGAAAAACATGACACCAAACTCTCCAGCCTTTGGTCTTATTCATGAATAATTGATTGGCTGGTGTTTAACGCCATGCTTTCACATATAAACTTACCTTTAAAAGAGCAAGTGCTGATTCTATGAAGCAGATTTCAGAATCCTGTGAAGTTAAAATATCAAGTCAGTAACAAGACAAACAGCAAATAAACCAACTAAACCAGGCAGAAGTGAAGTCTTTTTATCAGTGTTATGGTAAAAAATAAATTAACACAGAATAAGTAGGCCTATATAATGTGCTGCCACTTAAAATAAAATTAGGTTTTCCGTGTTCAGAATTACACTACTTTTTATCAGGCGTATCTCACATTTAGGTAATATGAGACACCATAAAAACAAAATTTTGGTGCAATCAATTTACTTCTTTAGACAGACAGAACAAAGAATGGAATGCTCAGGCTGTTTTCTATGGTTTCTCTGGGGTTTTGATTGTATTTACAGTAGACACCTTAGCACCTATATGACATAGCTGTTAATATTTTGTTTAACGCCGTGCTCAGGGGTATTTCACCTACAGGACGGCATGCCAGCCCAATGAGTGAAGGAAACCACCCTTGACATCGATCACTGACAACATAAAAGACGAGACAGGACAAGGACAGGAAAAAAAAACCCACGAACAACTTTGCTTCCT